>JAHWFP010099280.1:0-36068 GCA_023313725.1 Lithobius niger | reverse complement strand
GGGGGGGGGAGTAGACAGTTAAAACGTGTGAAATCATGTATTGCAGCTAGGGGGTCTGGGGGAGCGCTGTGAGCTCCCCCAGCAGGGTCCGGGAAGATGACGGAATTTTACGAATTCTGAGGCCTTTCCTGGCTTCAAACGATACGTATTAGACATTTTTTAGGGCGCCACAAAAATAAAAGACAGTAATGAAACAGTAGGGTACTGAACAGTAGGGAAAGACCTTTTTTTTTTAAAAAAAAACCCTCCCATGCCTTAAATTTATTTTTGGTGGCTTTAGAAGAACGCTGGACACCAGGTATATACACGAAGACTCAGAACTAATTTTTTTTATTATGAAAAGCAAGTGACTTAACCCTAGTGATTACCTAATAGGTCCAGTATTATGTGTCATCAAACTGCAGGTAGCCTATTTCGGCGTTTCGTGGGGTGGGATTTTTCAGCAGCAGTGTTTGATGCAAATAATAAAGCGCGGAACTAGAACAAAATTTGGGTGGGGGGAGGGGGCATTCGCCGATTGTTTTTTTCAGTTTTTTTTATTAATTTTTGTCTTACGTTAGCTACATTTCTCCGGACAATTTCGGCAATTTTTGCGAGTTAACATGGAGGGGGCCACAGGCCCTTCGGCTTCATTCTCCTTGGCACCTTTCTTGGATCTGCCCTCGACAATAATTGAATCTCAATTTCTGCATTTTAAAACATGGAAGTAGGACCTAAGCCTAGTTAAGGACACGAACTTGCTAGAAGTAAAGAAAAGACAAAATTGAAAATTTATGCACACTTTCAGCAAAATTGGTCATGGTGTCAAGGTGCTAGGCCAGGCTAGTATTTGTTAGATTTCGGTCATGTGACTGTTATGGTGTACTTTTGCTGATATGCTTTAATTCTTATTTTACCTAATTGTGGGAAACACACATGACGATAATCTGATACAGATAATTCTCAATGGGGTTTCTCTGCAGCTTGAAAAAGTAAGAAGTAGGAAAATTTCAGGGCTTTTTACCTTCCTAAGCTGAGATTGTCTAAGTGTCAGTCTTATAGCTGGCTGCAGAACTATTAGTTTTACCACCGAATTCCAAGTTCTTTTGACCGGGCGCAGAACGGACTTTAACCAAATTCTCCCTAACCAAGATGTCCTTGCCCGAATTTCGTCGATTTAAAGTATATTGAAGATTTGTCATCGGTTCGCTCATTTCCGTGACAGAAGAAACGTCCTCGTCACTTTCTCTTTCTCTTATGACCTCCATGGCTAATAGTAACCGAATGATCCGTACGTTAATGTCCTGTCAGTTAATGCAATCACTCCATACAGAATGCGTACATACACTATGTAACTTCAAGAAGAGCGGCTTCCGTGCAATACGCCGGCGCAGCAGCACGTTCATTCATTCATTAATCATAATGACGCCAGAAACCGAATCGAGTAAACAGCGGC
Source organism: Lithobius niger (assembly GCA_023313725.1). Classification (NCBI taxonomy): domain Eukaryota; kingdom Metazoa; phylum Arthropoda; class Chilopoda; order Lithobiomorpha; family Lithobiidae; genus Lithobius; species Lithobius niger. Next base: position 34,633 of record JAHWFP010099280.1, on the reverse strand, counting down.
CTTCTGTGGTTGAAACTCGAAATTTTGGCGTCGTATTTGGAGAACAAAAAAGACTTACCAAAACCTGCGTTGCTTGCAAACTGAGAAGGGTTAATTTAGTAGGTACAGCAAAAAGGTGTGAAACTTAGCACGAATAAATAAAAGAGTAACCGAGTATTACAAAAAATGAAATATTTAAAATAATACACTGTATTTCCTTTGTAACTTATTTATTTCTGCTGAGAGGCCAGTCGGGAATTCTCGACCCCCCCCCCCCCGACCTTGCCAGTCCGCCTCTGGTTCTATGTGTGCAGCATGGAGTTCGTAGATATAACTATGAAGTTCAGAGATGACTGTGAAGTAAAAAATATGAATGAAGTGAGCTTCTAGGACCACCGTAGAAAGAAGAACACTGTTATGCGATCTTTAATTTTCAACTCTTAGGCAGATGAAGTCAATTCATTAAAAAGTCTAGATAGTACACAAATATGCAGTAAAAACACAACGTTTCGGGGATTGCTGCACCCCATTATCAAATGCAAACGTGGGTTGATAGGTGCAAAGTAGTTAAAAATACAGTACGCGTATCATAACGTAGCCAGGCCTCAACACCAATTCACACACAAATTCTAAAGTTAAAAATTAAAACCTGAGTAGCACAGATTAACAATAGTAGTCGTCGACCTCTCCCCTGCGAAAGAAGGTTCTTAGTAACAAGTAGTGGAATTTCAGTTCGTTTTATTCTGAGGGACTGGTCATTATTTATGGCCCAGGGGAGGGGCTGAGGAAATGAAAATGTGACCACCAAATTTTCGATGACCCTCCCCCTCGAGACCCAGACAAAATCTTGACCTCCCCCACTCAAGTTCCAAAATAATGTGAGCCCCTCCTCCCCAAATAAAATGTGCTTTTTGTACACCTAATGAGAATGTCTGTAGATGATTCTTGTAGCCAAGATTAGTGCTATAGCCAAATTAAGTAAGTACCTCCCCACACCGATAGTTACCATTAGTTGTAAGGAAAAGTTTCTCATTTTTAACAAAAAGACATGTTAGGTTACAAATGTTCTATAAAATGTTCCTTACACCCATCTCTTGTCAACATAAGTATGATGAACACACTGTTTGCTTGTATGACCGCATCCATATCATAGTCAGCACCTGAAGGACAGAAGAAGCCAAGAAACTAGGTGCCAAGTTTTTCCTTTATAAAAACTATAATTGCAGTAATGGTGGTAATAGCTTCAAAACCTTGAAACACTCACATCATGGGGGATCTTGGGGGGATTTTTGACCCTCCCCCTCTTGACGGGACCTGATAAATTTATGACAGGGTCCAAAATTGTCATTTCTGCGCCAATTCCCCCCCCCCCCCCCCACGATAAATAATGACTGGTCCCTTAGCCAGAGGATGTGGGAGCACTGCTTTGGAACTGTGGTGTAAAATACGATGGCCCTGGTGGCTCACTTCGTTCGTATTTTATACTTCACACATACCACTGGAACGTCATATATTTATCTCTGAACTTCATAGTTATATATGTGAATTTCATACTTCACATACTTCACACTTACATCTATGAAGTTCATAGTTAAACTTAAACTTAAACAAAATACACAACCAAACCGAAACCGGTATGATTGGATGAGCAGAGACAGTTCACTACTTGGCAGAAAGTGTTTTGTCATAGGCTCCCTTCCAGCCATTAACAGTTCTGGCTTCAACAACATTATGAGGAAGCCGGTTCCAGTGGTCAATCACACGACATGAAAAGAAGTGCTTCCCGACATTGGTGTTCACACGTGTGCATTGTAACTTGAGGCGGTGTCCACGAGTGCCAACAGAGGAGGCCAAGGCGAAGTACCCTTTAGCCTCATTGCGACCAATCCCACTCAGCATTTTGTAGGTGTGAAGTAGGTCACCGCTAATGCAGCGGTCATAAAGGATCATAAGGTCAAGGTTCCCAAGCCTATCATCGAATGGGAGTGCACGCCGTCGTGGAACAAGCTTGGTAGCATGCCTCTGAATGTGTTCAAGGATCTGCTGGTCTTTAAAAAGTTGAGTGCCCCATACTTGGATGCAGTATTCAAGGTGACACCTGATGTATGAAGTGTAGAGTGTTTTAAGGGAGGTGGTGCTCAAGAAAGAAAAATACTTCCTGATGCGGCCATGCCGCTTATTATAGCGCATCAGGTAGCAATAGCACATTGCCTGGTGACCTTAAGATTTGAGGTAAACATCACACCACAGGACTTGGTCTCATGGACTTCAGGGAGCTGCTCAGTTCCAAGAAAATAGGCAGCATGGAGGTTGTTGGGACCAACACGAAGCACTTCACACTTGCTAGCATTGAACTTCATGCCATTGTTCAGGGCCCAGTTACTGATCTGGTTAAGCTCATCTTGAATGATGTCGCAATCTTCAGCGTGAGGAGTTTTCTCGAACAGTTTGTCATCATCGCCGATGAGACTACATTGAGATTTAGCAAGGTTAGGCAGGTTGTTGATAAGGAGTAGGAAAAACAGGAAAAGTTAAATCTATGAATTTCATAATTCATAGTTGTATGTGTGAAGTTCACAGTTGGACGTCTGAAGTATGAAGTTCATAGATGTAACTATGAACTTCACAGACGCAAGTCTATTTTTTAATTTGTTCAGTCAAAGTTTGTTCAGGCAAACTTTCTATCTGATTGGTTTGCCTGATCAAACTTTGATGCCATGAGCAGTTTTCAGGTCATTTTTACGCGTATGTAAGGGTCATACGCGGACCTAGTTGGCAAAACTGGGTTGGAAAAATTGAGCTGGCTGTTTGATTTGCTAGTAGTCCTTTTTTGCTTAGGCCATCACCACTGTGTTTTAAAAATCCTTCTCAGTTAATACTGCCCAGTACATTTAGTAAATTTCTGCAATACAAAACTTGTTGAGGATTCAGCCAAGTTACAGCAACGAAAATAGGCCTAACAGAAGTGCAATTTAATTATTTCATTTGGCACTGATGTCATATTTTTAGGTGCCCTGGTTCAAGAGGAGTCGAGATACACGTACGCACACACATTTTTAATGATGTAGATTAGTATGTTACCTTTAACTAACAATTAATAATTTAGGTTTGTAAAGTGTTGTCACTTACCTTAGCTGAATTCTCAACAAGTTTTGTGTTGCAGAAATTTACTAAATGTTTTTGTATTAATTAACTGAGAATGATTTTTAAAACACAGTGGTGATAGGCTAACAAAAAAAAGGGCTACTAGCAAATCAAACGGCCAGCTCAATTTTTCCAACCCAGTTTTGCCAACTACGTCCGATTTTCACGAAGGCAATTGCTGTCAAGAGTTCAAATGACGATAACTTAGTATCATTAACAAATTTCGTTTCGTACAGATTTAGTTGACGTTTCTGCTTTAACCAAGAAGCATTTTTAATTACAGCAGTGATGCGCAAACAGAAGGACTATTACAAATCAAACAGCCAACTGTTCACAATTTTTGCACAGTAAATTGATATCGTGACTTCAAATAAAGAAAATTTGGCAAGATCCTGTAACATTTTTTGTTTCGTACAAATTTGGCTGACGTTTCTGCTTTAACTATCATGATAAAAATCATATCGTTACCTCAATTGACGAAAACGTGGCAGTCATCCTTATTGTGTACACGGTTTATCTTGAGTCCTGAAGATATTTTGTGATCGGCTAAGTTTTCCTGGAGGGGGTGGCATTAATCGACAGCCACCATTGTTTTTGTAACCATCTCAGACATCAACAAGGCACTCTGTTACCAAAATCATACAATTGATTATCTGTGTTCGTTCTGGGGTGAACTCAAGATAGGCCACGGACACTATAACAAGTTTTGTTTTGTACACACGTATATTGTTTACGTTACCAGCAGACTAAATCATAGTGATGATGGGCTAATAGAAGAAACACCACAGTTCTAGCAAAGAAAATGGCCAACTCAATTTTCAGTTTTACCAGCTTCGCATATCTTCTCCATGTCGTCTCTTTCCAACTGACTGAACGTAATTATTAATAATTAACCAGTATTCACACAAATGGGCATTTCTAGTGTAAATTTTAATCCAAGTTTGGCAACTCGACAACTCGATTTTGCCAACTTTATGAATTCTTGGATGACAGAGGGGAGAGCTCCCCTCAAATACACCCCTCCCCAGTCGTGACGGCTCTGCGTGGTCTCTTCAATGAAGATTGACACTTTTTTAATTGAGAATTGCGTGTCAAGTAATGGCATAAATTTTGGATTTTAACACTTAGCACGCTGCCAACGTAGGTTAGGTTACACGCCCACTTCTGGGGTGTTATATGCTAACTTTTAACATAATATCCATTTAACAACCAGCGTGTAATGAGTTAAGACTGACCGCCATTCCAACACGTTTTCAGAACTGGAAGAGAAATGCAAATGCGAGGAGGTTAACTGACATCATCACGTTGGGGTGTACAGAAAGTGATGACGAATGATAAAATATGCTTATTTCAGAAAAAGAAATAAGTGCTTACATCAATATATAAGTACGATTTTATTTTTTTTCCCAAGAAAGTTAATACAATAACACAATTCAGTTTTCCTTATCAATTCACCTTTTAGACGAATTCCCTGAAACGATTATGGCATTTGTCCCAGGTGGGAGGGCAAGTCTTCCCGATGGGTGGTGCCATTACTGATACACACACTGGAGAAAAGCGATTAGTTCAGATAATTTTAATACCAGGGAAACATCAAAGCCAGTGACTTGCTTCTGAAGAAAAACAGGGAAAAAGGCAGGGGAGGAGTGGGTAAAAAAAACAGGGAAGGGCCTATCCGTAGTGCATGCATTTGTCCAGACACACTTCACACAAATCTTTCTGTTATCGATGGATTTCGGGACCATCAGGGTGCAACAAACTGACAGTTTCTACTCATTCTAACTCCTTGCACACCTAAAACCGGCTTTCCGTGGATTTTCAACGCATTTGGAGAGTCTTGGGATAAGTTCAGAAAGATGCTGCTTACGTGCAGGATCTACACTTTAGCCACACTGAGCGTAGCATGCTTCAGAGAACAAATATAAGTATGTAAGTTGAAGTTTCAGGAATTCTGCCTATTAGATGTTTAACACTTTACCAGCAGGAAAGAACACAAATCACTGACCTGTGTGTAAATTTTAGGAGAATGAACGGTGCAATCTTTAGGTCAGGATCAATGAACACGTGGGGGCTACCCGCAGATGACAGACACCCAACACCATTGCAAAACGAAGCACTAGAGTGCTAGGGACAAAACAACTGTTCTACTTCCTTCGAACACCAAACACGACCCTCATCTTAAAGTTCTGGAGTCCCTGGTGATAAAACTCTTCTCTCATTGTCGTGTACCTCTCATGATTATTACAGGAGCTACCCACGACAGAATTCAAACATTGATTCGTCCTGTCAGAGACGTCAAACTCGACAAAAAGTGGGATCTCCCTTGTTGTATGCGTGTAGAGATAAGTAATCTCATCTCTACACTAATTGTATTAGTGAGCACCAGGTGTAAACACGAGTAGTGTAGTTTATGTGCTGAACTTTTATTAAAGGAATACTAAACCCTCCAACAATGAATTTTTTTATCGATAGTTTAGATCCTGGAATTAAGGTTAACAGGTATCCGACGTCAGTGGGTGTCAGTGTTTAAGCCGTACGAATTTTTAAACTACCTGATTTGAGCAGACGATGCACAAGCTCTGGAGAAAATCCCGTTTGAACCACCACGTGTCGTGACGTCATTACTTTTACGGCGCATTCCACCTGTCTGCGTGACCTGCGCGTACGCCAGAAACAAAACGGCTTCGCCTGGGATTCGCGTAGTGCGGGCATTTATGGCATCTACACCATGACAGGTCATCGCTGGCGGGATCCCATGTGTCTTCTGGCTTCTTTAGTGTTTTCTTAGCGAGCTCGCATCTTTTTGCCTTCCGTTTACCACTTGCAACAGGTTCAAACTGATAAGGCTGCAACGAATTGACAGCGACAGCGTTGTTGGTAGCCGTGTTTGTTTACAAGCTGAGAGTGGTCGCACGCACTGCACGATGGGAAGGATGCGCTCCCCACTTCCGTTATGGTTTTGACGTCACGCTGCTTCACGAAACCTCCATAGTCGCAAGCTCTCGTGGTGCTACGTTTGGTTGGATGTCTTAAAAAACGAACTTATTCTAATTTATTACGACATAAGTAAGAAGGCAAGCGACATTTTATAAGTTTTGAAGGGGTTTTTAGGGTCTTAGCTATCATTAAAAAAATTGGAAAAGTGAGGGTTTAGTATTCCTTTAACTACAATAATTGAACTATACAACATTGTGTCACAAGTAAATGCAACTGGATCAGCGATCACAACCGAGTCACCTAACTAAACAAATCAAAGAGAAACCAAACGAAATGCAACAGGTAGGCCACGAGGTAATGGAATAAAAAATGGCGATGTTTGCCCCACTCATGCCAGGAAGCAATCCAGCGGATGCTTGGATGAAATGGAGGAAGAAATTTCATAATTATCTGGATACAGCAGATTATTCAAGTAAGCCAGAGCCAAGCAAAATAGCTATTCTGCTTCAGGTAATCGGAGATGAAGCTCAAGAATCGGAGCAAACATTTGAGTACACGAATGCCGATGGGTAGCAATGGCAGACAGCGACCACATTGACGACTGCTTTAGACAAATTTGAACAGTTCTACATTCCAAAAAGAAACGTAATATTTGTACGACGAATTTTCTTGAAGGAAATACTGGGAGAACAACAAACAATTGATGAATATGTAATGAAATTAAAGAGACTGGTCCAAACGTGTGAGTGTGGCGATAAAGCAATCGAATTTGAGAAAGACGTGCTGGTAGGTGGCATGTACAGCGCAGTGATAATGGATAGACTATTACGTGTTGGACAATTGTTGACATTGGAGAATGCTACGGAGATACGCAGAGGCATCCAAAGAACAAGTGAAAATGTTTGTCTACCCAGAACAGGCAATAAACAGTGAAAAAACATTGCCACCGAAATAACACTATAAATATATTGCAGTGCTCAATTTTTAATTCAAACCTTTATTTAGGGGGTGCTGCGAGCATAAGCATATTCTCCATTATCTTGATGTAGGTGGCGCGGCAATTGTGATAATATATCTTTAGCAACGTGACTCAGACCGGCTAGCCATCAGCAATGGCCTCACTGTGTTTTATTCAATTAATAATACATAACATGGTGTCAGAATTGATTCAACGACTTCCAGCATCTGTGTAAAGTATGGCAAGAAGACACAGGTACTTCCTGAACTATAAAATGGCTGCAAATCTAACTCAAATCCAACAATTCGAAGCAGGCGCGAATCCAGCAGAAGTATTTGGTGGCTCTGGCATCAAGATTTCGAGGATTATCTTGAAGTGCTAGAATTTGACAACAAGAGTGAAGGTACAAAACTACCCTTGTTTCGTCATGTGTGTAGAGAGGAACTTATGAAACAATACTGGATGTACGAATTTTTACCAGTGGACCCAGGCACAACAGTGACATTGAAACAGGTGCTTGATGACCTTGGAATACACTATGGAGGCTACCAAAGTAAAATTTTTGCTAGTTATATATTCACTGAACTGAATCAAATGGCAGAGGAAAACTTTGATTCGTATGTAAACAAACTGTGAAGAACTGTGATTGATTACAATTACAGCACAATGGCCGATCGCCTGCTTCGCGACGAAATCGTACAAGGATGGAACGACTACCGAGAGAAAGTCAGTTAAAGAAATTAACACTGACCGACGTTGTAGAAGCTTGTAAAACAGCAGAGATGTCAAAAGTACAAGTTAAGGTCGTGAACCGCGAAACAAAAACGGCAGCTGTTGATGCAATTTCAAATTAGGTGGAACAAAAATGGCCGCCAGTTAAACCAGCAAACGTGGAAAAAAATGGCGGTAATCCGCGTCAACATACTCAGGCAGCAATAACAGACCTAATGTAAAAAACTCGAAGTGCACAAAATGTGGTCATAGGCCTACTCATCTCTCAAGACAGTGTCCTGCATTTAGAATTACTTGTTCAAAGTGTGTATTTGAAAAGAAAAGGGTGTAAAACAAAGATAAAGCAGGTTGCCAGAGTCAGTATGTTGGAAAATGACGAAATTGTAAGTGATTATGAAACAGCATATTTAGGAGAACTACGAGTGATACAGCTTAGTGATCAGAAGAAACACATAAAAGAAAATGGTTGGTATCAGAGAGTGTTAGTCAATAATTGTCTCTAGATTAGATAATTGCCACTATCTAATTGAAATAATTAGACACTGGAGTAGAAGTGAATGTGATCCCAATGTACATGCTGCTAATGGGGAAAAATGCCAAAAACACATCCAACCCAACAACCAGTGCGAGATTACCGTGATAATCAAGTTCCATTTATCTGGCGAATGTAGGTTAACCTGTGCAACACAGCACAAAACTGGAGAATTCAGGTTTGTGGTTACAAAGCTGCGAGCAACACCTGTTTTAGACCAGAAACGCGCATTGAACTTGGATTAATTCAACGAAATGTATGAATTAAATGTATGACTTGCAAAAGGGTACCACAAGTAAGAACAATAAAGAACGGCAAACCACGAGCCAAATGCTGGATAACCAGAAAGCACACTTCAAAGATGAAAGACTCACAGGCAAGACAACACCAGAACAAATAATTCAAGAATTTGAGGATTACTCTGAAGGCATAGGTTGCATTAAGCGAACGGTAAAAATAAGACTCAGAAGGGGCTACACCACACATTTTTTGTTTTGGTTTTTTGATCTGCCTTCAAAATCTGCCCTAATGCTCCGGTGCGGCAGCTAATAAATAAATAAATAGGTGGACCTCGAAATGTACCTCTGGTTCTTCATGTTAGAGGAAAAAACGAACTGCAAAGAACGTTCCCAAATGGAATCGTCGCAGAAGTAGACGATGTGCGTTGGCGCTTGTGTGATGAACAATTCAAGTAGTGTCATGTCCAGATGAATCTGTAGAGCTGAGTGGTAGTCTTAGGCTTTTTTTTTTTGCTTTTACTCTCAAATTTGTTATTTGTTAATTTTCCATTACCTTTTTCCCAGTCAATTATCTACTATTTGTAAGGCATTCTACACATATTATGCAGTTTGAACAAAATAGCGGCATTTTTTACTGTGTTTGGGTTGTGCTAAACAGAATAAAGTAGTAATAGCTCGTGTGAGTAGCGATAAAGGGCGTCTACAGCAGCCTCATTTTTTACATTCAATTTCATGCTACAAAACAAGCATGTGGGTAAATATGAACTATGCATCTGCAACAAAGGATGCAGCATTGTTGAATTCGTGACAAACGAACACACAAAACAACATATAATGGTCCTTCGAGCCGCATTGTCAGTGCCGTGTAAATAGTCCAAAAGTGGCGGGAGCAGCCATATTTGCAACCGCAACGTATCAACAAAAACCATCGCACATTGGCTTTGATGTGAATTATTTAAAAAAAAAACAGTACAAAAGGGAAGAATACGTCTCAAAAATCGTATTTATTCCTTCTTTGATAAAGTGAAATTCAATTTATTGTGTGAAAATCCAAACCAGTAAACATGGAAGCATTAGCAAAGCAGCGTAAGCTTGTCAAAGGTAAAATAACATGTGTTTCAACCTTCCTTCAATCCGTAACATCCTCGTCAGTACAAATCCAGGAGCTAACAATTAGACTCGAACTGTTAGAGAAGCTTGGGCAGAATATGGCAAAATTAGTGACAGAGTCATAATTCAAGGATCTGATGTAGAAGTGGATGCTCAAGAAACTGACTATATTGAAGTGGAACAAAAATACATAAAAACTAAGACAGGACTCTGCACAATGATGGAGGAATCAGAGGCAGCCAAGAAACAGTTCATTGTTAACAGCCAACACCAGTGTAACAAGCAGTACACCCATGAAGGCTGACACAAAATTACCTCGCATTGAACTTCCACATTTTTCTGGGGATTACTTGGAGTGGACAACATTCCATGATTTGTTCACCTCAATGATTCACAATAACAGTCAAATCAGTGATTCACAAAAACTGCATTACATGTACTTGAAATGTGCTGTGCAAGGAGAAGCTGCAACAATAATCCAAGCACTTGATGTAACCGGCGTAAATTACAGTGAAGCGTGGAAGTTGCTCAAAGATCGGTATCAAAACAAAAGACAGATAACATACTCGCATTTGACAAAATTATTTCATCAACCAAAACTAACATCCGAGTCAGTCGTAGAGCTAAGAAAATTAGTCGACCCAACTTCTAAGCATTTGCGCGCTTTGAAAGCATTAAAGGTGCCCGTAAATCAGTGGGATCACGTGTTAGTGTACGTGAAAACTGAACGGTTGGATGGTGAAACACGGAAGCAATGGGAATTATCAATCAGTAGAGCAACCTTTCCCACATTCGACCAGGTAAAAGAATTCTTGGAAAAGCGATGTCGTGCACTAGAGAATTCAGTGATCAGTAACACAAAGGCTAAAAACAGCCACGGCAAATTCAATAAACAAACTGTATCTGCACACAATGCCTATACCGCACAGTGCCCTATTTGTAGAGAACCACATTTCATTTTTCAATGCCCCCAGTTTTTGCAACTCGACCCAAGAGCCAGAGCTCTCGCAACCAAGGAAAATCGGCTGTGTTTCAACTGTTTGCATGGGTCACATGCAAGTCGAGAATGCAAGTCTAAATCGTCATTCAAAAAGTGCCAACGTAGGCATAATACTTTGCTTCAATTCGAGACACCTCAACCAGAACATGGAGAGACCGAAGTGGAGCAAGCGAATGAAACCTCAAGTGTAGCAAGTTCTATTAACCACAGCAAAGGTTATGGTTGCAGACACTTTTGGACATCATCATGAATGCAAAGCCTTATTAGACAATGGATCGGAAGCAACATTTATAACAGAAGCATTCGTTCAAAAGCTAATATTAAAAAGATCTGCAGCAAAACTACAGTTGAAGGGAGTTGGTGATACCATTGTTGGAAACACTCGTGGAAGCGTGCAATTTCAGGTGAATTCTAAGGTAAACAAATTTTCATTGAATCTTACAGCATTAATCGTAAAAGAAGTGACTGGATTAATACCCAACAAGTATGTTGAAGCCTCACGCTGGTTGACAGAAACCAAGCTTGAGCTTGCTGATCCTAAATTCAACATCCCATCACGAGTCGACATGATCATCGGAGCAGAGTACTGCCATGACCTACTGACAGGTGATATGAAAAGATTGAAAGGGGGAGACACTCAGGCCGTCCTCACACAGTTTGGGTGGGTGATATGTGGAAAGGCGACAACAGCTGTTGAACCTCACTCGTTGCAACGAGTTCATTTTGTTACAACAGACATCAATAATGAACTTACACAAATTCTGGGAATTAGAAGTTCAAGTTCCACAACATATAAACAAGAAGAAAGAGCATGTGAGGAACATTTTCTCAAAACCTACACTCAAGATTCGTCAGGAAGATTCAGTGTCGCATTGCCCATTCATGGCGAACTATCAGATTTAGGTGACTCAAAACAAGTGGCTGTCAGTCGTCTCAAGCTGTTAGAAAGGCGACTGTCAAAAAGGCCGGAACAGAAAGCTCAGTACAGCCAATTCATGAAAGAGTATGAAGAATTAGAACATATGGTGCAAATCGACAACAACTGCGATGCATCACCTTGTTATTATTTGCCTCATCACGCTGTCATTCGGGAAGACAGTTCAAGGACCAAATTAGAGTGGTTTTCGATGCGTCAGCCAAGTCATCAACAGGTGTTTCTCTAAACGACAAACTCATGATAGGAGCAAAACTGCAAGATGACGTCTTTGACATTTTACTTCGATGGAGAGCACACAAGTATGCAATTTCTGCAGACATTAAAAAGATGTATCGTCAGATCAATGTTCATCAAGACTGTCAAGATTTACAGCGAATTGTTTGGTGGTCCACATCGAATGACACGATCCAAACGTATCGGCTTACGACTGTAACCTATGGAACAGCATCTGGTTCCTTTTTGGCCATTCGTGCATTGCAACAGCTCAGCCATGAAGATGGAGCTAACTCGCCTACAGCAGCAAGAATAGTGTTGAACGATTTTTACGTTGACAATGCGCTCACAGGTGAAAGCACACTTTCAGTAGCTTAAAATTTGTGCCTAGAATTGCTCCAGTTCTTATAAAGAGGTGGTTTTGAGTTGAGGCAGTGGGCATCCAACGACAATCAAGTCCTGCAAGAGATACCACTAGATTATCATGGAACATCAGTGCAGAACATTCAACAGAGACACTAATGGACATTGCTTTTCGTTCAAGGCTCAAGAGTTGTATGTCCAGTGCACAAAGCGCTCAATATTGTCAGACACAGCAAAGTTATACGATCCATTGGGCTGGGCAGCACCCATAACGATCAAAGCCAAAATTGTACTACAAGAGCTGTGGTTAAGTGGAGTTGGCTGGGATGATGAAATCCCATCTAGCATTCAGCAAGAATGGGTGGAACTTCGCAACGACTTCCACACAGTTCAAAACATTTGAATTCCTCGATTCATCATCGACAGTGCACTAACGATTCAGATACATGGATTTTGCGATGCTTCACAGATTGCATACGGAGCTGCGATTTACATCAGATTGATTGGGGGACCGACTGCAGTCACTAATCTCCTCTGTGCAAAAACCGAGGTGGCACCAATAAACAGGTCTCTCTGCCAAGACTAGAATTATGTGCAGCTGTACTACTAGCCAGGTTAATGAGTCGAGTGATTGCCACTTTAGGAAATCAACACACAGACCTTTATGCGTGGAGTGACTCTACAATCACCTTGGCTTGGATAAGAAGCCAGTCAAATAGATGGAAAACATTTGTTGCAAACAGGGTGTCAGAAATTCAAACACTACTGCCACCCAAGCATTGGAGACATGTACCAACAAAGGATAATCCTGCAGACTTAGCCTCCCGAGGCGCTTTGCCAACATCGCTATTGCAATGTGACATTTGGTGGTCAGGACCACCATTCCTACAAGGAAATGAAGGGCAGTGGCCAACTTTGGGCCACGCTGAAAATGATACTCACCTGGAGGAGAAGAAACAGGCAACTGTACTTGCAGTTCAAATAAATCAAAACTTGAACGATCGTTTCTCAACTCTCAAACGATTACAGCGAGTTACAGCATATTGCAAACGTTTTGTACAAAACTCAAGATGCAAGGCGAAACAAGAGCGAGGTGAATGCAATGGATTTAGAAGATGCATTACTAACGTGGGTGAAGCTAACCCAAGATGAAGTATTTGCAAAGCTCATTCATGATTTAAGCAACAAAGTTCAAACCGAGTCGTACTCTTCGTTAGCAACCTTTTTGGACGAACAAGGATTGGTCAGGGTGGGCGGCAGATTGACTCATTCTACTCTTACCTATGACACCAAACATCCAATCTTGCTCCCGAAGAAACATCGATTGACTGAGCTTATTGTACGAGAATAACATGACAAGTTGCTTCACTCTGGAAACCAAACGGTCCTAGCCACGATCAGACAACGTTTTTGGATCATAGATGGACGAAATGTGGTCCGACACTTCACTCGAAAATGTCTTACTTGTTTCCGTGATCGTGCAACCACAATGCAGCAACGTTTAGGAGACCTGCCTACTTCTCGCACTATTCTGGAGCGGCCATTCTCACATACGGGAATTGACTTTGGTGGACCTTTTCGAATCAAAGCATCTAGTGGAAGAGGAGCCACGGTATGGAAGGCTATCTAGCCTTATTCGCGTGCATGGCAACTAAGGCTGTTCATTTGGAATAGTGAGCGATTTGACTACTGAAGCATTCATCGCAAGACGAGGCAAATGTGATAGCATTCACAGTGACAATGGGTCCAATTTTGTCGGGGCCAACAACGCTCTTCAAGATTTACATAGGCTACTTACCAACGAGCAACATACCAAGTTGGTAAATCGGTGGCTCACAGATGAAGAAATCAAATGGCACTTCATTCCTCCCCAGGCACCCCATTCATTTTGGTGGGCTTGGGAAGCCGGAATCAAATCAGTTAAGGAACACCTACGACGAGTAGTGGGAGACACTACTTTGACATTTGAGGAACTATATACAGTGATTACACAAGTTGAAGCTTGCCTAAATTCGCGACTACTGTGTTCCATGTCAGCCAATCCCAATGATTTTTCAGTGTTAACGCATGGCCACTTTCTTATCGGCATGGCTTTAACCGCTCCCCCTGATCGCAACGTTCTTGATGTGCCATCCAATCGTCTGAAAAGATGGCAACTTCTCCAGCAAATAACTCAAGCAGTGTGGAAAAGATGGCACGTGGAATACCTCACGGAATTGCAACAGCGCTCAAAATGGACAAAGACTAAACCTAATCTAGAGATCGGCGAGCTTGTTCTCATCAAGGAAGACAACGTACCTGCTCTTCATTGGTTAAACGGGCTAGTCTCAGAGGAGCTGATGGCTTAGTTCGAGTGGCAACTTTGAAAACTGAAAAGGGACTTGTCAAGAGAACGATTTCAAATTTGTGTAATCTCCCTGTGGAAGGTTGAAATTAACCTTTCAAGGTGGGCGGTATGTGCGTTGGAGCTTGTGTGATGAACAATTAAAGTAGTGTCATGTCCAGATGAATCTGTAGAGCTGCGTGGTAGTCTTAGGCTTTTTTTTGCTTTTACTCTCAATTTAGTTATTTGTTAATTTTCCATTAGTTTTTTCCCAGTCAATTATCTACTATTTGTAAGGCATTCTACACATATTATGCAGTTTGAACAAAATAGCGGAATTTTTTACTGTGTTTGGGTTGTGCTAAACAGAATAAAGTAGTAATAGCTCGTGTGAATAGCGATCAAGGGCGTCTACAGCAGCCTCATTTTTTACATTCAATTTCATGCTACAAAATAAGCACGTGGGTAAATATGAGCTTTGCATCTGCAACAAAGGATGCAGCATTGTTAAATTCGTGACAAACGAACACACAAAACAAAACAGACCACCCGTCCGAATGGGTCCACAACATGGTGATAGTGGATTCAGTGGACAAACTATGTACCTGCTTAAACTTAAGAGCGCTAAATAAAGCTATGTGCTGGATGCAAAAAGCGCATTTTGGAACGTCCCACTGGAAGAAGAGTCATCATTACTGACGAAGTTCACCAAGCCTCATTACAGGTACCTGGTTCTACCATATGGATTAAATTGTACTCCGGAAGAATTCCATAGATTGATAGAAGATAAAACAGCTATAAGTTCAGAGTCAATTGAGGACCACTGTGACTTGCTAAGGAGAACAATGTCCATAGCTAGAAAAGAAAATCTGAAATTCAACCAACAGAAACTTTAATTGGGAACATCAATCACTTATTTGCAGCACATAATCTCTTCAGAGGCCATAAAACCAGATGCTCATAAGGTGGACGCAATGGCGGGGTTTGTCAAACCGCAATCACTAGGGGAGTTGCAACGATTCCTCGGTATGATAAATTATCAAGCGAAATTTGCTCCTCATTTGTCCACAGTGACTTACCCGTTGCGACAGCTGCTAAAGGCAGATATATCTTGGCTATGGGATGCAAATATGTAGCAAGCATTTGATAAGATCAAAGAATTCTTGTTGGAAGCTCCGTGCCTGAAAATCATTGATCCAAAATTAGGAGCAACCTTGTGCAACCACTTGAGCCATATGGTGTCGGAGCAGTGATTTTTCATGAAGGAAGACCCGATGGATCAGCAACGCTGTCCGTCACTCAACAGCGCTATGCACAAATTGAGAAGGAGTTGCTTGCTATGGTCTATGGCTTGAAACCAGTGGCGTAGCTAAGGGTGTGCAAACGTGTGCACCCTCAATGTTCGCACACGTTGCCCTTTTCGCCAGTAAATACCTATTTTCCATAGACACCAGGTCTTCATGCACAGGTATGCACCAGGTATGCACATGCTGCCCTCTGCCTAGGCACATGTTGCCCAAATTCCTGGCTACGCAACTGCTTGGAACACTTTAACTATTACACGTACGGCAGGAATGTAAATTCACGCGAACCATTGCTTCCACATCAAATTGAAAACATTCCTTTGGTGAACCGAGGAATCCATGTTTTGAACTGCAAGAAGAAAAGTATCTAGTGGTAAAAGACTATTGCTTAAAGTTTACTGAACTGATGAGTGTGTCGGATTTAAAGGCATCAACAGTGATACAGGCACTTAAGTCAATATTTGGAAGCCACGGAATTCCGAAGACAGTGGGTAACAGAGATGGAGTATCACCATTTAACTTGAAGAATTTCAAGATTTCATGTCAGATTGTAAGATCCAGCACACAAAAATGAGTGCAAGGTATGGACAGTCCAATGGACAAGTCAAAAAGAACGCTACAAATTGCCAGGAAGACCCTTCACAAGGACACCAAAGATCCTTACTTAGCATTCTTAACATGGAGAACAACACCAATTCCAGGAACTAAGGAAACCCCAGCACAGTTGCTCTACAACAGAGATATAAACACTTTGCTACCAGCATAGCAGAAGCCCAAAGTAAATACAAAAGCCAACCAGATCAGAATCGAACGAAAAAATGAGAAGTAGAACTCTCAAACCATTTCTTCAAGGAGAACAGGTATGGACAAGAACAGAAACCAATGGCTGGAGAGGAGCAGCCATTACAACTGAAAGAGAAAACCTACGATTCTACGAGCTTAGGACACAGAAGGGAACAAACATCATTCGAATCGAATACATCTCAGAAAGGGATACGAGGAGGAAAGTTAGGCAAGAGAAGATTCCTTTGCCGGCGTAGAATAAGATGACAATGCAAGTGAGGCCACCACGAGAAACGTAGAACATGCCGGAGCAAGGCATCCACCAGCCAACATGACAGCGACCCCAGAAACCCTACAAATGGTGACATCAAGAGGACGGCTGATCAGAAGACCTGAAGGCTGAACGACTATGTTTGTGATGAATTGAACCAGTCATAAACATTCAAACACTCAGTTTCGTTGTTTCATTTTTTTTTTTTTTACAGAAAATGTGTTGTATGCGTTTAGAGATCAGTGGTCGCATCTCTAGACTAATCGTATTGGTGACCACCAGGTGCCACTACCTCTCTCCTAACATGGTTAAGTATCTGTAATCACAATGTAGATTAGTGTCTTAAAGTAAACATGAGTAGTGTAGTTTATCTGTTGATTTTTTTATTAACTACAATCATTGAACTATACAACATCCCCCATGGCCAAATTTTATAGATCAGTGGTCAACTCAGTCATGCACGTGATTTGAATATCACCTTTCTCCGACGTGACGTGTTCCTTGCTTCACATCTGAGTGGGGTGGGGATGAATGTTATCAATTTGCTGAAGGATCTGCATTGGCCAATTTTGGAGACACGTAGCAGGAAGCGCAGACTGTTTCTCTACTTCAAGATTAGGAAGGGCCTCACGGTTCTAGATGAGAATAAGTTCATCTTTGTACCTCATTTTTGGGGGGAAAATGACCATACTGCAAAAAATGGACTCTACTAATGTCAAAGAGACTCTTCTTATTACTCCTTTTTTTCCGCACTCTGTTCGGGAATGGAATGAGCTCCCAGACCGTGTTGCCTGTAGTGTTAACGAGACAGTGTTTAGGGCTGATTTGGTGAGAGGGAGGAAGCAAACTAAGTGTGTGTCACATGTGTGAATTGTCACCTTTCCTTGTTGATGCCGTTTCATTTTTGAAATTGCCATGGTATGTGAGGATGCACTCTGCCACGTGCCATGACAGGCCAACCGAGCACATCCTCACAGGGCGATCGCAGCGACCTCACGCAACGAGGTCAAGCGCGCGCTTAATATATACACACACTTGTCAACCTAGAATCACGAGAGCAACAGCTGCACGATGGGTTAAGTATAAGCTGACAGAAGTAAATATGTTAGAAATCCCCCAACTGTGCGTTTGTGTTCTTCCTGAGAAGCACTCTCACAGTAATTTGGCGCCCAACTACAGCTGAATCTACAAGCCGAGATGTAGAGAACTTTTGGACAATAATTGGTGGTGAGAGTAAACTAGGCCTAACGACGACCACGTGCGTACATTCTGGAGAAAAGAAACTAAGAATGTTCTGATCTGCTTTGCTGTGCTCAGCAATGATCCACGATGAAGAAATGCAGCAGATCGCCACAATTTTCAGCACCTGTGATTTTTATTTGTCATATCTGAATTATCAAAATTGAACGATGTCGATCGATTAGATTTTCCTGGAGAGCATGAGCACATGTCTGCGGACAATAAGAACTGACAATGGGTGATCGCATAGCAAGCTGCAAATATAAATCTGTACCTTGATTAACTGTTTTTCGGCCAGTTTCCTAAAAAACTACTGCTAACAATCAATGTTTAACAGCATAAAATACCGAAAGCGTCACACGTTGAGCAATCGAATCGAGCGAAGCTCTCTCATCACGTACCGGGAATGCAGCATCCAGACCCAAGCAGTCGATCGACCAGCCAAAATCGTAATTTTACAATATGCTTACAAATTGCTTACAAATTGCTTACAAATTGAACTGTAGACGATCGTTGAGATTACTGAAGTAGTGTTTGAGGAAAGAACTGAGTTAAACTCCATTTGCAAATACGAAATTAGCCTTAGCCAAACCAAGCGTTAAGCATGTTTTCCAGGCGTTTTGGTGTACCTTGTCCTCATCACTAACCAAGGTGGTGCAAGAGGGAATTTTCCGCCACTTGGCGCTCACGAGGCGTCCAGGAGAGAGCAGTCGAATGTGTGCTGATTTCAAATCTAAACAATGTAAATTGATTTATGCAAGACCTTTTCACTAAGAAGTATTGGCAATACTTACACGAGTTATGTTAAATAATCTAACTGTTTTGAAACCTTAACCAGCGTAAACTCGTGCAGCTCAAAATAGGCGTTCGAGCATGCTTTCCAAGCGTAGTGGTGCACCTTGCTGTTACCTGGGAAGCAGCCTTTGCCTCGTGCCAACACGAAGCGTCACAACGGCGGCTAGCCTCGCAAAAGGTCTGCCACAAACAAAGAAATATGCAGACGCATTCAAGGTATCGCAGATCACACGCAGTAGATTGCCACCATTTTATTAATTACAGAATCAAATTCTAAAATCAAATTATGTCTGGCTCGGAAAATTCACCCCTAAGGAAGTTCCTTGACAAAGCCACAAGCGGGGATTTTCCTGAAATTAGTGGCGAAAACGGGAATCAAACCGAGAGTAACACTAATGCACCAGACATGGGTAATGGCGATGGCAGCTCCATGAATGCTGAAAACGGTGAATTTCAACCACAAGATGGAGCCGGCGGCGGCAATGAACCGCCGACAGACAGGAATTTTGAAATTTTTGTACACACTGGGGATGCTATTCCAATTCTCACTCAAATGACAGAATGGTGTAAGAAAAATAACGAAGAGCTAACTAATTCAGTTTCTCAGTTGATGCAAACTTCATGGCAAGACATTAAGGATGGGCTTAAGGCTATATTCCTGACGCCAAAGACGGACCACGACAGACTGCAAAAAATCAACGCCATGAAGCAAGAAAAGGGCGAAACACCTGCACAGTTCCTGTGGAGGATGATAGGCAAATTTAAAGGCCTACAAAAGAAAAAAGATGAAGATGAGATAGCCTATCTCATTGTCGAAAGAATGCAGCACCAACCGAGATTGCTGCTATCACAAAATGTGCCGACAACCTTAGCACAGCTGATTAAAGATGTCCAGAAAATGCCAGCATACATTGTGCAAGGTGGGAAAAAGCAGGACAATCTGCAAACAAAGAATCAACAAGACCAAGGGAAGCAAGGAGGTACTGCAAATGCCAACTTTGGAAGCAGGGATGGGCGTAGACCTAGTGTGGCACCATCAACCAACCAGAAAGCTGGAGGAACTGCTCCGCAGCAGCGTCAAGTGACCGCGCCAACTGCAAGTACGCAGGCAGCAGGTAGGCAAGCACAGCAAGTCAGGTCAAGTGCCTTAGAGCAATCTCAAGAAGGCGACCTTTCCAGCAGTGCAGCACCTGTGCCTGATCAGCAGCAGCCAAGCGAGTCAGACCGACGGCCGCGACAGCAGAGGGCAGGATTGGAAGAAGGCAGCTAACTGTTGGAACTGCGGCCAGTTGGGGCATCTCAGATCGAGCTGCCAAAACCCTACCAAAGAAAGGCAACAGAGTTTCTTCTCTGCAACCGGAGCTACGGCACTGTACACCGTACCAATCAAGATGGAGCAAGCTGGCAACACTAGACAGTGGATCCGGTGGATCTCACATGAGCAAAGCTTGGTTTCAAACCGCATACCCAGATCAAGATCTTCGGCGCTACACCGGCGAAGACTTCACCCTGGCTGACGGCTCGACTATCACACCAGCAGGAGTAGCCTACCTACCTTTCCAGCTTCAAGGAGAACATCTCAAGATGAGGTTCACGGTCTTTGACAACCTCGCTGACGAGGTAATTTTGGGATTGGACTTCATGAGGAAGTTTCAACTAGTCATCGACTCCGCTAACGACGAGGCCTTCATGAAGAAGTTTCCACGAAATATCTTTTCGCTGTCGAGTCAAGCCACTAATCCCAAGAAAGGCAAAAAGAATAGCATCTGGCGAATGGCAGAGGATCCATCCCGCAAGATCGACAACACTTTCAACCAGATGGACGACGGTCAATTCCAAGAATTGGAGGAGCTGATCAAGAACCACCAGGCGGTCTTTCCGGGCAAGCCAGGCCTCACCTCAGTCAGGCAACACAAAATCGAATTTAAAAGCCAACCATGCCCAAAAATCGCAAAAACATACCCCTTGTCTAGAAAACAACAGGAAGAAGTAGACCGAATGGTAAACGAGCTTCTGGCCACCGATAAGATCGAGGAGACTGAGTCTGAATGGGGTTCCCCCATTTTCCTCAAACAGAAGAAGAATGAAGGTGGTTGGCGCGCCATCGTCAACTACATCGAACTGAATTCCCAGACGAAAGGAGACTCCTTCCCACCACCACGACAGGAAGAAATCTTCCACTTTCTTGCAGGGAAGAAATACGTGTCAATCCTTGACGGTGAGTCGGGCTTTCATCAAATCCCGCTCCACCCTGACTCAAGGGACTGCATGACCTTTGTCACCCCAAGAGGCACATACAGGTGGAAAGTGATGCCTTTCGGCCTTAAAACAGTCACGGCAGAGTTCCAATGGACCATGAACGTAGTCCTCAATGCAATGGCCTAATCGGAACTGACTACATAGTCTTTGTGTATGACATCGTCATTACCTCTGAGACTTGGGCAGAGCATGTGCAGGCTATCAAGAGGGTCCTCCAGCGCCTGATGAAGCACGGGCTTACACTAAAACGGAAGAAGTCCCACTTCTGCTTGCCCATCATGAAGATCTTAGGACATGAGGTGTCTGCTGAGGGTATCAGAGTCTGCGAGTCGACGGTCTCATCCTTGCGTGACTTTCCAGTGACAAACACCAGAAGACGACTGCAACAATTCCTAGATCTTTCCAATTACTTTCGCCGTTTCATCAGGGAGTATGCGGAGACCACCAAAGTCTTCCATAGCCTTCTAAAGAAAGAGAATCCCTTCAAATGGAAAGAAGAGCACAATAAAGCCTTCGATGACATCAAATCGAAGCTGCTGGGTTCAAAGTTCCTGCAAATTCCGGACTTCGACCACCCATTCCAAATTGAGACGGATGCCAGCGACGAAGGTATTGGAGGAATGATCTCCCAGGTCATCGGCAAGGAGCAGAGGACAATTGAATTCTTCAGCAGGACCCTCAAAGACTGTGAAACTCGATATACCACCTTTGAAAAAGAGGCCTTAGCCGCCGTGGAAGCTGTAGAACGGTGGAGGCCCTATATCGATGGCAATCATTTCACCCTCATCACAGACAACGATGCGTTAAAATGGGTCTTGTCCAACAAGAAGAATACTGGTAGGACAGGATGTTGGGCAGTGAAAATCCAGGCATATGATTTCACCGTAATCCATATAGCCGGAAAGCTCAACATTGTGGCAGACGCTTTGTCACGGAACCCTCCGCTGATCCTCTACCTCAGACATCACGACAGAGTGCCAATCAAGGACAAGCTCCAAGTTCGCCAAGCTCAAGAGAATGACGCCTTTGCGATCAGGGTGTGGAGGATTCATTCTGACCTTTCCACAGCCAAGAAGACAGAGACCCCCGCCTTCATCAAAAAAGCCACTGAAGACTTCGTCTTCGACGAGGGTATCCTCTTCTACATAGATCCCGTCGCACCAGAAAGGAACAGCCAAAGGTCCAGATGGCGGATCTACGTACCCGAAGTGATGCGCCACCAGCTTCTCCACGAGAACCACGACCATCGCCAAGCAGGTCATTTAGGAGTCATAAAGACTCTAGCAAGGCTGCGGCAAGTGGGGTATTGGCCGAAGATTTTCGAAGACACCAAGAACTACGTCCGGTCATGCCAAATGGTGAAGCATGCCAAAACAAAGGCAGCAGGCACGATGCAGCCAGTCATCCCAGATCACCCAAACCACATCATGGGGATCGACTACGTGGGACCCCTGCCGACCACGACCTTCAACAACAAATATGTACTTTCCGTAGTCGACTACTTCACCAAATGGGTGTGGCTTATCCCAACTCGCAACGCCACGGCAAGAGCAGCGACGGCAAAGTTTACCCAACATGTGCTGTGCGACGTCGGTGGACCTGAGTATCTGATCTCGGACAACGGGGCGGCGTTCACTGGCAAGGAATTTGAGAGCATGCTGCAGGAGAATGGAATAAAACATTCCAAAACTACACCGTACCACCCCCAAAGCAACGCAACGGAGAGGGTTAACCGTACCTTAAAGGCGTGCATCCGCGCGTTCGCCACGGAACGACAAAGCGGATGGGGACCATTGTTACCATGCCTCCAGTGGGCTATAAGGTCAACCCCTCACGTATCAACGGGCGAAACCCCGTATTACCTCATGAAGACGACCGACCCAAGAACCCGACTCCAAGCACTTCTGCTACCGCCAGTGCAAATAGGTCTTAGCCTTAAGGAGTACGCAGAAAAGCACAAGGAGGAGATGGAGAAGGCCTATGACTTAGCCAGAGCTCATCTAGCCGAAGCTGCAAGATCAGCAAAAACTCACTATGACAAGCAGCATCAGCCCGTGGAATACAAGGTAAACCAGCTCGTAAAGGTGAAAAACCACGTAAAGTCCGACGCCAGCAAGGGTTTCACAAAGAAACTAGCACCCATTTATAAAGGACCGTACAGGGTGGTCAGAAAAACAACTGACGTCAAATACGTGCTGCATTCCACACTCGACCACTCAGACGTGAAGACGTATAACATCGCAGAGATGCAGCTGTTCTTCGACTCAGACACGATGGACCGCTGGGGAGCAATGGAACAACCCGGCGCAATTCGCCACCCAGCAGATGACGACAATCACGAGAATCCCGACAACAAGGATTCAGCTGAGTGAAGAATCTGAGGCAGAAGCTCCCAACGAGCAAGCCGACGAAAGCGTAGATCAAGACGCGGCAGATCATGACAGCCAATCGAACGGCAGCGACGAAGACCAGGAAGAAGACAACGCAAACCAAGGCAGGGCCAGGAGGACGGTTCGCCTTCCAGCCAGGTATAGGCTTGACCTCATGAAGCCCAAAAGTCTCCCAGGCCAACCAAGCTTCCCGTTCAACCGTCACATAAAGGTGAGGCTGCCACCATCAAAGGTTTCACCGAAGGGCAGACTCCGCGAACTGCAACCAGACTTTGAGGGACCATGCCGCATCTTGGATGATAATCCAAAAGGAACTTACAGGCTCCAGCACGTAAGAAAACTCGAGGACATTAGAACTGTGAACGAGGAATTTATCGCATCCCTTGACACTACAGGGTGCATCAGCATGAGGCATGAACCCCCAAGATGGCCTCAAGACCAACACCTATTTGATGGCGATTACCCTCGACTGTTTCTTGACGAAGAGGAGCAACCCTCCTCAGTGACCGGTGTAATTGCCCAAAACCCCATCGCAGGGTTATCCACCATCGAGAGGAAGGGCACGAGAAACTAGCAAGTAACGAACGACAAGCGCTAGGTCATGAGTAACAATCTGTAAGAATGGTGTTGGCAAACTGAGGTAACATTGAAAGAAGATGTAGCACGAGGAGAATGCGAAGGTGTGGCATCCTAAAGTTGAAAACCCCTTTCGAAAGCGAATGATCATGCGGAGGAAAACGTGCCCAAGTAGAAGTAGTGACGATGGTGCAACAGCCAAGCCCTGGCCAATCAAAATGAACCATCGTTATTCACCGCACCCTTCCCGAACCAGCCGCTGGTCGCAGACACAAGCCCGACAGATGGATCCACGTAAACAGCAGCAGCAGATGTGCATCAACATGCAGCAGAAACTGACATGAAACCAACGCCAGGAAGCAGTGTCAATCAAGTGTGCCAAGAAAGTGCTTCAGTGGACTAAGCCGCACCAAGACCTGTCTTGGGCGCATAACACCAGAACTAAGCCGTACCAAGGTAACCCCTTGGACGCACAAACCACTTTAGGATTCTCCTAAACAGACTAAGTCGCACTGAGGTAGCACTCGGGCGCACAACACACCACTGGTGCCAAGTGGACTAAGCCGGATCAGGTTCAACCCTGACCGCATCAAAACTCTTTGCGCCAATTGTGCTTCATTTTTTTTTATTCCCAAAAACTTTCCAGAGGAACTATATCTTCGGACATTTTTTTTTACTAATTCAACCATCATCGTTGAAATTTTCGAAAAAAGTATATTGTAATCACATTATGTATTTCCAAACCCTGCACGCACCTCCGCGTTGGGAGGGGGGAAAAACTGTGAGAATGCACTATGCCACGCGCCATGACAGGCCAACCGAGCACATCCTCACAGGGCGATCGCAGCGACCTCACGCAACGAGATCAAGCGCGCGCATAATATATACACACACTTGTCAACCTAGAATCACACGAGAGCAGCAGGTGCACAATGGGTTAAGTGTAAGCTAACAGAAGTAAATATGTTAGAAATCCCCCAACTGTGAGTTTGTGTTCTTCCTGAGAAGCACTCTCACAGGTACCTTCGGGTGGGGCAACTGAATACTTAAACCACTAAACCACAATTTTCCGATAAAAGAGAACGTTCTTTCTCCGAACTTTAAACAGGATTTGTGTTCTTTCCTGGTGGTAAAGTGTTAGTTTTTGTTCTTTTTTTTACGTAAATAATATGTATTCTTTCTACCACTGTAACTTTCGATTGCGGGTGTTCGTTAATGTTAGATCGTTGTTCTAGCCACTTAAAATAATGCTAGGTCGAACGTCTTGTGTATAATAAATTTATTCAGGAAGTGAACAAACTAACTTTAAGACGCGACTTGGACAACCTTCACCAATGTCGGTCGCCACTCGCCAAATGGCGAGGAAAATTCAGCAGTTGGCGACTTGATTTTTAGCCCTACTGGCCAAAACGGCGACTGACTCTAATGCTGAAATTGTCATATCTCGGGAACCGTACTAGCTAGAAACAAACGGTTTGCATTGTTGTGTGCAGATTTACAAGGGCTATCCAACCAAACATGCTATATTGTTACTAGCCTCTTTACCTGATTGGAGAGTTTGATTATTTAAAACAATGTTTAAACATTCAGTAGCAATGCACCCGCTAAAACTATTTCTGCATGGCGATTAATTAATAGACAATGGCGAGTGGATTTTAATATCTACTGGCCAAATGGCGAGTGCCACACAATTCACATTCGTGAAGGTTGGACTTGGATAAGCAACATCCAAGAATAGACAAGGAAATCCCTGAAAGAGCTTAATCAGCCTATATTTTTTGAATAACTTCATCCGTCATTCATTAACAGAGCGATTTTAGGGTGCGGAAATATGGGTTCTGCCACTCCTGCCTTAGCCTTCAACACACGATTTACTTATTCATTTATACAATAATTACAACACCCTAACAGAGCACAAACTGCGATATCAAAATGAAATAATAAAAACTAACAATAAACAACAGAAAAAAAAAAAAGATTCGGACACTGTGCCGACCAGTAAGTGGCTGACAAGAAACTTTTAAGTTTAGCAGTAAATGCCACATGACTATTTTAAAAAAAACCAACTCACTTTCAAGGCAATTCCAATCAATGATGGTGCGAGGAAAAAACGAACCAGAAAGGGTGTTCTAGTAGTTGCACTGGAATCGCTTAACCTTCCTTGCATGGTCCATCCGACTCACGAAGTCCGGGAAGAACAAAATCGAGCAAAGTGGCACCAATTAAAAGGCGGAAAAAAACATGAAGTATGTGCATCTTCCTTCTGACCAGATGGATTGCCACTGCAGAATGTTACACATGTTAGCATAATGTTAGTGACACAGCTATCTCCGTTATAGTCGCCACACACCATCCTAGCTGCTTGCTCTCCACATCACCCGTTCAACACGGTCCGACACGGTCAACATGTACGGATTCCAGACAGCACCACAATATTCCAATTTGGGTCTCGTCACTGTATTCTCTGGAGGACAGGTCTCTTAACACAGCTGGCAAGCTAATCACGCAAACTGGAAAATGGGATGGATCTAGCAGCACCGCCACACCCATTGGGGCAAATCATCCAGTCACCTGCCAAGACAAATTGAGACTCGTCAATTTTTTAAACGAATACTGAAGTTCGTTGATCATGCACACTTCGAGAAAACACAGAAGCTATATCACGAGCCACGGCTGTTTGCCGTGACGTCATCATGAGCCAGCTACTGACAAATGAGAATAGTGCATCTTTGGCCGTCTGAGTGGATTAGCGCGGCCACGTGATACGCGCGTCACAGCAAACAGCCGTGGTGTGTGGTTTAGAGAGTAGTTTGTCGAAGGTTGCGCATTCTTCCCTATGGCCCTGTCAGTATGGGTTAGAGGCCGAGCTTCTACCTATGGTCTATGTATTTATTCTTCTCTACCTATTGTGTAGCTGTACATGTCTTTTAAAGTCAGATTTCATTGCAAACGCCCTGCCGCAGAGTCCACATTCAAACCTTTTTTCGCCGCTGTGAATAAACATGTGTTTTGTTAAATTACACTTGACTCTAAAGCTCTTGCCACATTCACTACATGAGTACGGTTTTTCTCCACTATGAAGACGCATGTGGGCCGCTAATTTCGACTTGTCTCCAACGGTCGCACCACAACAGTTACATTCAAAAGGATTCTCACCACTGTGAACGCGCATGTGCCGTTTTAAACCACTGCTGTTTAGGAAACTCTCGCCGCACTCTTCACACTTGAACGATTTTTCTCCGTTGTGTATAGCCACATGACGTTTGAAATCGTATTTTCTTGTAAACGCCTTCCCGCATTCATTGCATTTATAGGGTTCCTCTCCACTGTGTGTAAGCATGTGTTGCATCAAAAGTGATTTTTGGATAAAAGCCTTGTGACACTGTACACATTCAAACGGCTTTTCGCCACCGTGTTTCAGCATATGACTTTTTAAGTTTATGTTGTCTTTATAGGTTTTGCCACACACTTCACACTCATAGGGTTTTTCTCCACTATGAATTCGAGCATGCCTGGCTAACGTCGAGCGGACAGCGAACGCCCTACCACAAGTTTCGCACTTACACTGTTTCTCCTCACTGTGGATGCGTCTATGCCGATTTAAAGAAGACGTATTTCCAAAAGTTTTTCCACATTCTCTACATAGAAATGGCTTTACGCCACTGTGCACAATCGGAGATTCCATGGCATTACGTTGCCAGAAATATACAAATTTCAGCAAGTAAGTAACACACGTAAGCTCGGAGGCAAAAAGAAGGCAAGCCCAGGCTGGAAGGCCATCGGATACAGAAACAATGATTTGTAACAGACAGGCAGTTCCTTCCTAAAGCACCGAACAGAGCGAACAGAACGCAGCACTGTTAGAGACAGTTTCGGTACCTTCCTAAACGACCTAACAGAGCGAACCAAACGCACCACTATTGGTGACAGTTTGGCACATTCCCTGCTAATATCCGTGTTGATGCGGCTTGATTGACGTCAACATCGTCAGCGACGAATCCGTTTCGTCAAAACTGTTAGCTCGCGCATGCTCAAACCTCCATCCCAGCAAACCACCTCCCTGAGATGGTTCGCAATTTGGCATTGCTCTTGCCTGGTCATATCTATTAGCCAATCCTGGTTAAATCCATTAGCTAGGTCTGGTCGCGGTGAAGGTATGACGTATCAATAAGCTGCTGAGCTCGTTGAGCTGTATTGTAGTTTAGGAAGGTACTGAATGGCTGACGCAACATCACTGCGCACGCGCGAAGTCAAGTTTGGAGCCAAACTGTCTGTAACAGTGGTGCGTTCTGTTCGCTCTGTTCGGTGCTTTAGGAAGGTACTGTTTGGCTCCAAACTTAACGTCGCACGTGCGCAGTGATGTTAACGTCAGCCGTTCAGTACCTCCCTAAACTACAATACAGCTCAACAAGCTCAGCAGAGTATTCGACACGTCATACCATCACCGCAACCAGACCTAGCTAATGGATTTGACCATGATTGGCTAATAGATGTGACCAGGCAAGAGCAACGCCAAATCGCGAACCATCTCAGGGAGGTGTTTTGCTGAGGTGGAGGTTTGAGCATGCGCGAGGTAACAGTTTTGACGAAACAAATTCATCGCTGACGATGTTGACGTCAACCAAGCCGCATCAACACGGATATTAGCAGGGAATGAGCCAAACTGTCACCAACAGTGGTGCGTTTGGGTCGCTCTGTTTGGTCATTTAGGAAGATACCGAATAACTTGCTGTTGTCTGGCCAAGTCCCAGATTCAATTTGTTCTGTTTTGTATGGTGCTTCGCTTGTCGCACTGAAGAAAAAGTGTGGTGAGATCAGACCTATCGCTAATGGCAACACCTTCCTCCGTTTAGTGTTCATGTTGGCTTGCACTGACATTGCTGCTAAAGTCGGTGCTACTCTTCGGCTTGCACAACTTGGCTTTGGTACCGCCGGTGGAGCCGAAGCAGTTGTCCATGCTGCTCGATGTTAAGTGAACCACGCGCACGGTGCTTCAAGGGTGATCCTTAAGACTCACTTCAAGAATGCCTTCAATACTGTGCGTCGGGACAACCTTCTGTCTTCTGTTAAAGATAGCTTTCCTAACCTCTACCCCTTCCTGTTTCCCAGTGTTACAGACATCCTTCCTTTCTGGCGTACAAGGATCACTTCATTTCATCGCAGAGTGGGATTCAACAGGGTGATCCCCTTGGTCCAGCCCTTTTCTGTCTTGCTGTGCATCCAATCGCTACTTCTATGTCTGCTGACTTAAATGTCTGGTTCCTCGATGATGCCACAATGGCGGGCCCACCTACTGCCATCCTCCAGGACTTTAACGCCGTCATTGAGTGTTCTCGAAAGCTTGGGCTGGATATTAACCCCTCCAATTGCGAGTTGAGTCCCCTGAAATCTTCCATGGAAGAGGAAACTTCCATTATCAGCAAATTCCAGTGCGTTGCTGCAGACATCCGTGTTCTGCGCCCCTCTGAGCAAGTCCTTATAGGAGCTCCTTCGTCTGAAGAAGCGATTGCGTCATGTTTAGATCCCAAGACTGAGGCACTTACTACCATGTCCGGCAGGCTGTCACTCATTTCGAATCTAGGAAAAAAAACCTGAGGAAAAAAAAGCCTGGAAAAAAAAACTGATGGAAAAAAAAGCCGATGGAAAAAAAGCTGTGGGAAAAAAAGGCCGCGGAAAAAAAGCTGATGGAAAAAAGGCCGATGGAAAAGAAAGCCGTGGAAAAAAAAGCCGCGGAAAAAAAAAACCGATGGAAAAAAGAGCGCGATAAAATCCTGGTTCAAAATTTACAAAAAATACTACCTAAATGTAGTTACGTGTGTATTAATCATTCATTAGCTGCATGTTGCTCGATCAAGGTCACCTTTGGAATCCCGAAAGGAAAAGAAGTCACAAGTTTTCTTCCAAATTCCTTAACTGGGGAGGTGGTGGGGGGAAAGGGTCGTCCTCGGTTTGGTCGTGAGTGTCTAAATTATTCACTTGGTTTTTTTTGCGGTGCAGGGGGGGTGGGGGGGAGAGGGTGGCGGGAAAGGGATACGATCTAGAAAAAAATATTAAAATGTTTGCAGAGAAATATCAAAATAACTCTAAAAACAAAAAAAAAGTAAAGGAGTTCGGGAAAAAAATTATGCTTTCCGGAATTTTCGTTTAGTTGTCCAAGTTACGGATTTAAGGCATATTTATGATTTCCTAATTATTCCCCCCTCCCTCCCCTCCTATCCAAATTATGGCGGAAACTCGTCATTTCATGATTTATCCTTTAACGATCAAAGGTCACCCGACCAACGTGAGGACAACCCGTTCCCCCACCACCTCCCCAGTTAAGGAATTTGGCAGGAAACTTCCAAAGGTGACCTTGATCGAGCAACATGCAGCTAATGAATGATTAATACACACGTTAGTGCATTTAGGTAGTTTTTTTGTAAATTTTCAACCAGATTTTTTCGCGCTTTTTTTTTGTCCATCGGCCTTTTTTTCCGCGGCTTTTTTTTCCACGGCATTTTTGTCCATCGGCCTTTTTTTCCATCAGCTTTTTTTTCCGGGGCTTTTTTTCCATCGGCTTTTTTTTCCGCAGCTTTTTTTCCAAGGCTTTTTTTCCATCAGCTTTTTTTTCCAGGCTTTTATTTCCGCGCCTCTTTTTTCCCAGGCTTTTTTTTCCGGTCACCCTCATTTCGGCTCACTGCGGTTTCTTTCTTCTGAAGAACTCCCAGGCCATTCCTAAACTTGCTTATTTTTTGTGCTGCTCCCCAACGTGGAAATGCCCTGACAGTCTTCAAAGATTTGACAATTCTTGCCAGGCGGCCTTGGAATCTGTCACTAGCACACAGCTTTCTGCAGTTGCTTGGGACAAGTGTTCTTTGCCTGTCTCTAAGGCCGGCTTAGGGATTTCAAACCTTGCTTTGCCGGCCTTCCTGGGATCCTCCTGTAGTTTGGCGCAGCTGGTCAAGGATATTCTTCACATGGGTTGCAGGGATGGATCTGATCCTCTTCTTTCCGAGGGCGTTACTCTTTGGTTACAATCTAGCCAATCACCACCTCCTATCGCCAGTGCCCGGAACTCCCTGGCTGAGTGGGAAAAGCCTGTTGTGGAAATTTTGTCCAAGGCTCTCCGTGAGCCAGCTGCTATTCTCCCTGACAAGGCTCGTTTACTTGGCAGTTTCCACTAAAGAATCGGGTGCGTGGCTCAATGCCCTTCTATTACCACAACTTGGCACCCATCGCGCCGATGGGGCCTACCGCATCACCGTTGCTCTACGTCTGGGTTGCCTGATCTGTGACCGCACATGTGCCCATGTGGTGCCCCTGTTGATGCCTCGGGCACTCGTGGCCTCAGCTGCATTCCTCTGTTAACGACGTTCTCAAGCGTGCTCTTGTATCTGCGGGAATTCCAGCACAACTCGAACCTCTGGGGTTAGACCGGGGAAATGGCAAGCGCCCTGATACATCTCGTTGATTCCTTGAGCGGGGGGGGGGGGCCGGGGAAGAGGCTTGTGCGGGATTTTACCTGTACTGATTGCTTGGCCCCTTCCTACTTAAACACCACTACTGCTGAGCCTCTGAGTGCTGTTTCTGCTGCAGAAGTTAGGAAAGCGACCAAGTACGAGTACTTGAGCAACCGCTATGTTTTCTGCCCTGTTACCATCGAGACCCTTGGTTCTATCGGATGCCAGGGTCTCTCTTTGCTTCACGCTCTTGGTGGGCCACGGCCTATCTGATTCAACGGATCGGCGTTGCTGTTCAGCGAGGGAATCAGTACCTTCCTAAAGCACCGAACAGAGCGAACAGAACGCACCACTGTTACTGACAGTTTGGCTCCGAACTTGACGTCGCGCGTGCGCAGTGATGTTGCGTCAGCCGTTCAGTACCTTCCTAAACTACAATACAGCTCAATGAGCTCAGCAGCTTATTGATACGTCATACCTTCACCGCGACCAGACCTAGCTAATGGATTTAACCAGGATTGGCTAATAGATGTGACCAGGCACGAGCAATGCCAAATTGCGAACCATCTCAGGGAGGTGGTTTGCTGGGATGGAGGTTTGAGCATGCGCGAGCTAACAGCTTTGACGAAACGGATTCGTCGATGACGATGTTGACGTCAATCAAACCGCATCAACACGGATATTAGCAGGGAATGTGCCAAACTTTCACCAATAGTGGTTCGTTTGGTTCGCTCTGTTAGGTCGTTTAGGAAGGTAC
This sequence comes from Lithobius niger, assembly GCA_023313725.1. Lineage (NCBI taxonomy): Eukaryota > Metazoa > Arthropoda > Chilopoda > Lithobiomorpha > Lithobiidae > Lithobius > Lithobius niger. The sequence continues at coordinate 2,353 of JAHWFP010099280.1, read as the reverse complement.
CGAATGCCGCCTCCATCCTAAATACTATTCCTATTTCTACATCCCTTGATGAATATATCAGAAAGTTGTGAGATGCTTTCGTCATCTTTTTCGTGTGCCAGAGTGACTTCTTTTGTGCAATTTTATGTTGATCCTTGGCCTGTATGGGAACCATCTGCTTGACGTATATATGTATATTTATATATTTTTATCAGTATTTTTTTATGCCTTTGTTTTTGTAATGTTTTTTGTTGTTTTTGTTTTAATTTTTTTTGTCACTTTGCATTTCGTTTTGTGCGTTATTCTGTTTTGCATCTTGTTTGTTTGTCCTAAAAAATGAGGCACACATTGTAAAAATAAAAAATAATTTGTATCGTCAATTCTGCAGAATGACCGCTCTTACTTAAAGGCATATTAATACTCCCGCAACGTATTTATTTGCTTTTGGTGCAACTAAAGGTTGCCTCCATTATAGAGGCAAAATTCAGAACACACCAATATTACCAACACATAAATTGCCAAAAGCACAACTTAATAACGAAGACAAAGGGTTTAAAGGGTTTCAAAGGGTTTAACGAGCGTTAACCACTCCTGGTCATCTGCCCGAAGCCCTAAGGCCCTATGTCTGCAAAAGCCAGATTCCCAGGCGGTCACCCACCGAAGTATCAATCCAGCCCAATGCTGCCCAATAACGAAGACGTTATCAATTAAATAATAAGAGTTTAACAGTAAGGTCGAGTGGAACGATAGTATTAGGAAAGGTTGGTCATTCCTAAGCTCATTATCTTTTATCCCGCCAAATGACGTCACTGGCGCGGGTCCGATTTTGAGTACATTTGTGCGCATGTGCGTAAGATTATTATGGATTCATTGATTTGCGTTTTGCGCAATGATGTAAACGGTATTGTTTTTGTGGGGCCCTTCTAAGGAAGAAGATATTTACGTCATTTCTCAAACAGTGGATTAAGAAGCACATGTTTCCCAGCAGGCTTTAGCCAACGAAATTATTAATTTTACTAGATAATTAAAATTCCAGTCGAACCATTGTTTAATCAACAGGTGACCTCAACAATCACAGTCACATCTATCACAAAAGTCCTTTCATCGTTGTGGGGCAGATAACCCAGTTTGGTATTCGTGCTGAGTTCGTGTTCAGCAGCGGTCCAGGCACGGTTTGAATGGGAAAAAAGGAAAGGAACATAGTTGAATTTAAGGGATATACCTACCAGTGCCATTTTTCTCGATCCTGCACATCAAGTACGGTCCCAAAGGTCTATTTACGTGCCATTAGTCTTTCCCTTGCTAAAAATGTGTTTTAAAATGTGGAGATTTGCTGTTGAATAATTTTTATCTTTATTTACTGCGTCCTACAGTATATGCATTGCACGCTTACAATATTCATGTAAGGATCCGAGCTACGGCGTTTTACTAGGGGGTCGGTTTCACTGTCACCGTTGGTTATTTCGCTCATTTTCAACTTTGAACTTCTATTGTGACATATCTAATTCAGGCAGACGACTCCAATTAGATTCATTCTAAAGGTGGGAATGTCTTTTTTGCAACAAGGGTAGTTGAAAGGGTCTACGACTGTCAGGAACCGAGCTGCTCCCGTTTTACTAGGGGCTGGTATCACAGCCACCGTTGGATTATTTGCCTCTTTTCAACTTTCAACTTCTATTGTGACGTGTCGAATTTAGGTAGATGACTTCAATTAGATTCATTCAAAAGGTAGGACTGCCTTCTTTGCAATAAAGGTAGTTGAAAGGGTCTACGACTGTGAGGTCACCGTTGGATTTTTCACTCATTTTCAACATTCAACTGTTATTGTCACGCGTCTAATTTAGGTAGATAACTACAATTAGATTCATTCGAAAGGTGGGACTGTCTTCTTTGCAACAAGGGTAGATGAAATGGTCCATGACTGTTAGAAACCGAGCTACGGTCGTTTTACTAGGGGATGATATCGCAGTCATCATTGGATTTTTCGTTAATTTTTAACTTTCAACTGCTATTGCGACATGTATAATTTAGGCAGTTGACTCCAATAAGATTCATTCGAAAGGTGGGACAGTCTTCTTTGCAACAAAGGTAGTTGAAAGGGTCTACGACTGTGAAGAACAGAGCTACTTCCGTTTTACTAGGGGCTGGTATCACAGTCACCGTTGGATTTTTCGCTCATTTTCAACTTTCAACTTCTATTGTGACATGTATAATTTAGGTAGATGACTTCAATTAGATTCGTTCGAAAGGTAGGACTGTTCTTTGCAAAAAATGTAGATCAAGGGCCTACGACTGTGAGGAACCGGGCTACGCCCGTTTTACTAGGGGCTGATATCATAGACACCGTTGGATTTTTTGCTCATTTTCAATTTTT
>JAHWFP010099278.1:61199-95103 GCA_023313725.1 Lithobius niger | reverse complement strand
AAATCTAGATTGCATCGTTTCTTTTTATCTAAAGGCACTTACGAATACGTGCCGGTCATTCAAAAAATTGTCGATTCTTACAACAAGACGCGTCATTCCGTCACTGGTATGGCTCCCGATGACGTCACACTAGCAAACCATACGCAATTGTGGCGTAAAGTGTTCGGTGACGATTTAAAGCGGCTAGGACGGGCTTTGACTAAAAAGAAAAGACGGGAAGTTCCTTTAAAAGTAGGCGATAAAGTACGAATCTCTATATCTAAAGGGAAATTTGATAAAGCTTACAGAGGTTTATGGTCGCGGCAAATATTTGTCGTAACTCACGTTTTAATACCACGTGGCGATTTGGGCCAAGTTACTGTCAGACTTAAAGACTATAACGGGGAGGAAATTAAAGGCCGCTTTTATTTATTCGAAGTAGCTAAAGTGCTTAAAAAGGACGGCGAGGACTATCATCGCGTAGACAAAGTGTTGAGAAGCAAAGGTGTCGGACGCAACAAAAAGTATCTAGTGTCTTTTGAAGGATACGATAAAAGTCACAACCGTTGGATCCCGGCTAAAGATTTGAAAAAATTGTAAAAACAAAAAATGGAGGGCGATAGTTTCTATATGACTTTACCCGCGATTGCTAGTTTAGATCTTTTTTCTACAAATTCACTTAACGATTACACTACGAAATTAGCTCAAAGAATAAACCTTTCCGCTAGTGGTTGGGAGGTCGGACTGGCCGAATTTCAATACTCGAGAAACTGGGCTAACGTACCATCCGGTAGTGGCCTAACTCTAAAATGTGGAACCCGTACTTACGTTAAATTTCCTAGGTACAATTACCAAGAATTCGATATACCGGAACCCGTTAAATTCGAGATTCTTAATCAACATAAAGCGGTGGGTGGGGAAACCACATTGACTGTGGAACCCGAGTTGGATTTAGTTTTCAATAAGGATTTTGTGTTTTTCACCTACCAAATAGATAAAGTTTTAACTTTTTTAAATAAGACTATCGAAAATGAATTGGGAATGCCTTCCATCACTTTCAGTTACGATCAAGTAGGTAGGCGCGTTGAACTTGCGCATAGACTACCTCCAGATGCTAGGTTATGTTTGTCCTACAGTCTCGCTAGGTTTTTAGGTTGGGACAGATCGGATAAGTTGCTGAAAGAGAGCTATTACGACGATGTAAAAGACCATACTAGGGCTACGGCTGAAAGTATTCTCCAACAATTCAACGACGGGAGTTGGTGGGTGTCCTACGTGACTTTTGTATCTACCATCAACGTTTCTTTAACTCCCGGTTACTACAAAACGGGGCATGAAATCGCGAATGCATTGAACCGGGTCATGAGAGAAAGAGTACGCGCCGTTAAATATCCTAAGTTCGAATACGGGGAAGTCGGAGATGTAATGTCGTACGGTTCCAGACCATTATTTTATCGCCGGATAAAGAGACTACTCCTCTGGAAGTACTAAGCGTGAGTGTTAACAAGGTTTTGTCGAGTAGAATAGGATTTAGAGCCGATCATTTTTTTAATAAATCAGTTGCGTCGCAAATAAAACTTAACTTGGTCGGAGGGTTCGATTCACTTTATATTTACAGTGACATAGTGGCGGAGACTCTAGTTGGGGACGTTCTGGCTCCCTTGTTGCGAGTGGTTAGAATCGGAGAAGGCGATATGACGAATGTAATATTTACTAAACCTTACTACAAACCACTCGCGCGTCTTAATTTCGAAACCATTCGGGTCTATATAATGTCGGACATGGGAGTGGCCATTCCATTTAACTCGGGAGAAGTTAGCCTGACACTACACTTTAGACGGCGTCCTTAAGAAAAAAAAATATGCGAACCCCTTACCACGGATTAGATCCTCGCGTATGCGTGCAACACTATTGCCCTGGCCAGAGGGGAGGGGCCCCTTATTTTGCCGGGGGACGAATACAAAGAGGGGCGGGGTTCGGGGATTTCTTGAGCGGTATCTTTCGCTCGGCCGTCCCTTTTCTAAAAAGAGGTTTAATGGGGATAGGGCGATACGCTCTAAGATCCGGAGGAAGGATGCTGGATGATGTCGAGTCTGGGCAATCTATTAAAGAAGCTGTTCGGACGCGCTGGCGGGCCGCTAAAAGCGACGCTGTAGCGGCTGCTACGGGCGGTCAAATGGGAACGGGTCGCAAAAGGAAGAAGAAATGTTGCCAGTCCGGAAGTGGGAAGAAAAAACTACGGCGCCTACATCCTTCCAAAAAAAGAAGAAGCAAACCTAGAAGAAAGGCGGACTTTTTCGATTAAATAAAAAAAAGTATATAGGCCCATACCGTACTACGTCACCTTTCATTCCTCGTCATCATGTCGCTGAAACCAGACAGAGATTCCGTCCCATGCACCAAGGAAGAACTCGAGCTCTTTACGACACCTCCCGTACAAGTGACCGTAAATGACGACACCTTAGTCGAGTATCATCCTTTAGCTATATTAAGTGACGGCGCTCCTATCGAATTCGTGGTTCCCGGAGCTGCCGACTGTCTCTTGGATTTGAGTCAGTCTTTTTTACACGTACAATGTAAAATAGTCAAAGGCCTATCGACGACTTTAACGGACACCGAAAAAGTAGGCCCTGTAAATCTACTTCTGCATTCCCTTATTTCACAATGCGATTGTACATTAAATGGAAAACAAGTGTCTAATAGCGATAATGGTTATGCATTTCGCTCTTATTTAGAGACTTTACTGACCCACGGCTCGGATGCTAAAGCCGGTGACCTCTCCAGTCAACTATGGCAAACTGATACTGCCGGTAATTTCGATATTGGAAATCCTGGAGGAAACAACGTTGGTCTTAAAGAACGTACCAAACGTATAAAAGCTAGCAGAATTATAGACCTGTATGGCCGCCCTCACTGCGACCTGTTTCAACAAGATAGACTTTTGTTAAACAATGTCGATTTACGTCTCTAATTAATCCGTAGTAAAGACGCATTATGTTTAATGAGCAGCGAGACCAACCCGAGCTACCGCGTAAACATCACTAAGGCAACCTTGTTCGTCCGCCGCGTCACACCGTCGCCGGCAGTGTTGGTCGGGTTCAGCCAGGCTTTAAAAGACGGTTCCGCAAAGTACCCCGTCCGACGTGTGGAAATTAAGACTTTTACTATACCTCAAGGTAGTTTACAAGGGAACCTCGACAATGCTATTCTAGGAAACATGCCTTCGTTTTGTCTTCTCGGCCTGGTTTCAAATAGCGCCTACAACGGCAGTTATAGCAAAAACCCTTACAACTTTGCCCACTACGACGTTAATTATCTCGCTTTGCAAGCCGATGGAAAAACTATTCCCTCTATTCCTTACAAACCGGACTATACAAATTCTTTATACGTCCGGAATTATTACTCACTTTTTCAAGATACCAACAAACTGGTTTCGGGTTCGCCTCCACTCATCCCACATGGCGATTACCCCGAAGGCAATGCATTGTACGCCTTTGACTTAACTGCCGATAAAAGCCAAGGAGAGTGTCACTATAACCTTATTCGTCAAGGATCTCTCCGTATCGACATTAGTTTCAAAGAAGTCCTGCCGGAAACTATCAATTTAGTACTTTACATGGTGCATCAATCCGTGCTTGAAATCGATCAATCTAGAAACATTCTATACGAACACTAAAAAAACAATGCAAACCGATCAATTGCGCTCCGCATCTAACAGGCACAAGAAACTCGGGCCTTTATTCGGAGATGTCTACGCTTCCGATGAACTACCTAGAACAGCCACCCATTCGGCCTACATCGTTAATTTGGACCCCTCTTCCAAACCAGGGAGTCATTGGGTCGCCATCTATTTCGACCACCTCAAGGCGTCCGTTGACAACTTTGACAGCTACGGTCTGAAACCTAAAAACATACACATCCTGCGTTTCCTCGGTAGAAATTCTACCTTCAAACATTATAATCTACACACCTATCAAGGACCATGTAGTACGGTATGCGGCCAGTACTGTCTTTATTTTCTGTACCATAGAGCTAATGGTCTCCCCATGACACGTATCCAGCAACATTTTCATCCCATGACGAAGGACTTTAACGATCGCCGCGTTGTTCGCTTCGTAAAAAAACATTTCAAAATTATTACACCTACGCCTTTCGAGAATAAAGAGTGTATTCAGTGCTGTAAGCCACTATTACAATTATTGACTGTGGGAGAGAGAAAGAAAAATGCGTTACTGTTGGTTTTTTTTTTCAAGGGGTCTTAAACCCTCTTAAATGAAAATGTACAGGTCTTAAACCTTTCTTACGATTGCTAAGGGTCTTAACACCCTCTTAAATGAAATGTATAGGTCTTACACCTTTTTTTTTACAATGTGTGATTATTAGGGCTTAACACCTTGCTATTTCTCATGGTGTTGGTTTTTTTTTCTTCATGTTGTAGAATAGGAGTCTTAAACTCGAACTTTTTTTGTTAGGAGTCCTAAACTCAATTACATATTTTGTTCATTTTCCTAGTTCAACCTACATTGTATTATTTTTTTTTTCATGTTGTAGAATAGGAGTATTAAACTCGGCCTTTTCTGTTTTTTGTTAGTAGAGTCTGTATTTCATATAATAAAATGTTACTTCACGCATCTGCGTGGGGGTTTTGGATTTTAGTAACTTTGTGTCCATCTTTATTTATTTTTGTTTCATTCCTCGTCCATACATGTTCTTTTTTGGCCATATCCGTTTTTAACGACTACGATAATTAAACACCTAGTTTTCTACTCGAAACCTAGGCGCTGAACATAATATTGTTTTCGACTACGCGGCATCTTTGTCATGCGATTAGAACCGATGAAAAACCGTCGGAACCCTCGAACGGCTAGCGTTTGGGCATTCCAAATTTGGGTGATGAACACGACACGTCAATGGATGACATATCCCTTACATGTCGCAGCGGATTACGGGCCTCCTGGTGGTATCACCCGGGTGTCGTCTGGAAGAATGCGACATTGGAGCGAGTCGTATTACATTTTTGTCCTTTTACGACTCGCTCCAATGATGCCCCCCTTCCACATGGTAGCTAGACCGTAGACGCGCAATATGGCCTCTCGATATCGTTACTTTACATGTCTCGTTTCTTATTTTTACGTGTATTGGGGCTTATCCCCTCCCGCCGGACGCTCCCGGGGATTCCCTTAAGCAGCCAGTTCTCCCTTCAGAGAACTGCCGGTGAACTTTTAGTTTTTATTTTCCTAGCTGTTATCACTCCGTTTCCCCCAGTCTCCATCCACGTCCTTAAATTCTCAGTCTGAACTACGTTCCGACTTTCGAATTGAAGGCACTATTCCACCTGGCGTCGCTCCGTTATAGCCTATATTATTTTACACATTTTGTATTTCTTACATGACTAATCTCGTGTTTTTTTTTTTAGGTGAAGTCTACTCACACCTCTACCCTACCCTAGCCTAACCTAACCTACCCTTACCCTACACTTCCTACACACAACTACCGACGACTAGATGAAGGATGCTTCCATCAGGTGGTATTATGTACAACATCTTGTTTTTTGCTTTCTAACACCTTTTTTTACCTTTATAGCCCGAAAAAAAAAAGGTTCCATACTACAACTATAATTAAGGTAACCACCACTACATACACTTCTGACTTTTTGATGTTTTATATTTCAGTATTTTTACAGTTTTTTTTCTTACCTTTTACAGCTCTTTCTCCAGGATGCTCGAAGACCTCCCACATCTGGCTCGCTTCTCCTACTACTTATTGCAAGGGTTTTTTTTTTTTTATGCCTTTAATAAAAACCGTTGTCTAATCATACCCTGTAATATGTATGTATACATCCTCTTCTAGATTTTATTAAAACTTCATTAAAACATATCCGTTCTATCACTTTTACGCATGCATGCACACAAACACACATGCCATGGCTCTTTGCCCACTACCTACCAACCAGCCGGGATGTAGGCTCAACTATCCCGGTCAAGCAACACGCATCGACGGCTCTTTGCCCACTACCTATTAGCCGCCCGAGATAAGGTAAATTATCCCGGTCAACCAACGCACATCGATGGCTAGGGGTCTGAGGGCTACTGCAGGCACGGCTAGGGGCATCAGGGCTACTGCAGACACCTCAGATGCACGCTCCACCCCTCCCAAGGATTCAAATGTGCTACCGAAAAAGCATGGGACTCTGTTAGGCTGTAGCACAATATAACTAGGACGGGTGCACAATACTACTAGCCGGGTCAAAAATAGCATTACCCGGTACAGGGCGGGTATTTACCCAGACTCGGTCGAACCCTACTTTGAATTTACGCTACCCTACCCCCAAACCAGCAAAATGCACGGTTAAACTACAGCTATGTGCAAAATTTTAGCTTTTTACACCATATGGAAGAATTTATTTCCGAGAAGTGAGTTAGCTAGCTAACTGGCTGGTTAGTAATTAGACAGATTTCTCCGTTATTGGAGCGAAGCGAGGCCGAAGGTCGAACAGAGCTGCGTTTATGAATCCACTCCAACCCAACCATTGTATCTGCATCACGAAATAACCACTGCATCATGGTTTTAAGAAAGAAAATATAAAATCGGACATGTTGTTGAGGAATAATCAAGGTGACAAAATACACAGGTGGTGTGAGCTGCACACCTTTTGCTCACAAGTAGTTTCCGAAGCGCCAAAGGGCATCGGCCCCAAGCGGAAAACGAAAGTCGGAATCCCGTTTGTTGCAACCGCCGTCAATGGCATACAGCCACGAGCTACGAAAGCAAATGGACAAAGAAATTAGATGTTCCACATCGCAGTCTCCAATGCAACACAGGTCGTTTGCAATCGCTTCGCTCCATTGTGTCGACAGTGCTACTGATGACGCCCTAGTTCACACCTTTTTCCAACAAGAAAACATTAAGGTGTATCACACATAGGGACTTTTATGTTGTCAGGTGGCCAAAAAGTAATTGTTATTATTCCTCATATGTGTGAAAACACCCAAACTGCCTTAACGGTAAATGACAAAAATATTAGTGGTAGCCATGCTCATCTATATTTTGTCTGGATAGGACGGACGTTAATGTTATCGTTGAACCTTAGCGGGTGAAGCCCTAGAGTGTGTCTTAATACATATTTCCAGTTTGTGAACCTGTTTTCACAAACCTGTTTTCCTTTTTCTTGAAACTTTCTAATTTGTGGTGTTGCCACGATTCTAAAAATATTAGCAAACCAGTAACGTGCTGTAAAGTGCTGAAAAGTGCGTTTGCCCTAGAGATGGACAGAGTGGGTAGAAAAGTTTAGGCGCAGCATAGAAAATATTTGGAATTCACTGAACAAACATTTGCCATCCTCCGACAAGGCTTTCATTGCAGTAATCGTTAGGCAGAATGGGCTGGAGTGGGCCAATTTTTGCATCTGCCCACAGTAGAGGAAAGGGGAGATACGAATTTACAACCTTTTAAAAACATGCAACGTGTACGTACGTAGGTTAGGTCATGATGTGAGTCACTTGATTATTTCGATGCTTTCATTTTTAGTAACGCGCGGTGCGAAGCAAAACAACGGAACTACTTGTGCTGCTGTCTGTCTTTCTACGTCTGTATTCACGATTATTTTTAAGCCCATTGTACGAGTCATTTAAATAACGATTCATTTTATGGATTTGTGGAAGGTTCGTAAATCCGTAAAATTCGACATGGGGTTTTCGGGTCTTTGACTCTTAACTGTTGAAATAAATCATACATCATGAACAATGATTATAATCATTATTCACGGAAATTAATAAACTTCGTAACTAAAAGACATAAAACATAAAAAGGCATCTAAAATATGAAAAAACACTTAAAAGGTCATCTAAAAGATAACAAGACACATACAAGGACACCAAAGAGCTAAAATACATACAGACACTTAAGACACATAAAAAGACGCCTTACGGATAAAAGGACATTTAAGAAGACACTTCAAATACAAAAGACACATAAAAAGACACCTAAAATATAAAAAGACGCTTCAAAATACTCAAAAACTTAAAAAGACACACTTAAGAGATACATAAAAGATTTTTTTTTAACTCATAAAAAGACATTTCTCTGCTGACAGGTGAAGTTGTGTGGAAGAACAAAACTAACAAAAGAAAATTTTGGCATCTATTTTATGAAGGTACCAGTTGTTACTGGCCTGCAATTGTGTTCCAATTACAAGTTTATTTTACCTTCATTTAACTTGAACTCAATTGACATTAAAAAATCAAAAAGGGGAGGGCACCAGGGATGCATCTACAATGGTAAACAATTACCTGCCCAGTCCTATGCTGCCTTGAGGGGAAAACGGCGAAGTTTGAAAAGTAGTGGGCTAGAATTCGCCATTTGAAAGCCGAAAAAAGGCCGGAAAGTTAAAAAAAAAATTACGAGTATTATGAGAAACAATCAAAGAGCACAATGGAGCCAACACTGTGAACTACTAAGGATGACAAGTGAGCAGCAATAAAGACGAAAATAAATTCTAGTACTATCATACCGGAGAGTGAACCTGCGTCTCTAGCTCAACACGATCAAAATTGCTGTAACTTGCCAAATGAATTTCACGTAAGCAAATGATTTCACGGCGAAGTAACTGATGGCGGAGGTCTCTGAATTCGACACCTCCGAACCTAGACATATTAGTAGTGGTAAAATACGATATTCGGTTACACATATATACCCTCACTTCCGGTCACGTGTTAAACGTAGGGGTAATGAAGCACTTCCAATCATCTGTCGAAAGGTGGGGTGTCACTTCCATTTTTCGTCAATCTGTAGGACTGTGGAAAAGTGCTTTTTACTATCTGTTTTCCGGCTTTCGTCGATCTGGAGGACGGTGGGAAAGTACTTTTTGCTTCTTCCTATGATGTCACTTCCGGTCACGTGAACAAAGTGGGGGTAATGATGCACTTCAGATCACATGATGAAAAGTGGGGGCATCAGTTCCAGATTTTTCGTCAATCTGGAGGAGAATGGGAAAGTGCCTTTTGTCACCGTTTTTCATTCTTTATCAATATGGAGGTAGGTGGGAAAGTGCTTTTGCTATCTTCTATGACAATACTTCCGATCACGTGATCAAAATGGGGGTAATGACATCACTTCCCGTCATGTGATGAAAGTTCGGACGTTACTTCCGGTTTTCATCAATGTGGAGGAGGGTGCCTTTTGCTACTTTTTTTCGTTTTTGTTGATGTGGAGGATGGTGGGAAAGTGCCTTTTTTTTCTTTTTGTGGAGAGGATCACGCGTAGGGTACAGCCTGGGGAACCCACATCCCGAAACGTTTCGCTCTAAGACCGACAGTTCTCGAGTTATCAGGGTGGGCCAACTTGCCGAAAATTCGAGGTACCCGATTTTCGGGGTGGGCTCCACGTAGGGCACGGCTCAAGGAAGTCAAATCCCGAACGGTTTCGCTCTAGGACCGACGGTTCCCGAGTTGCGAGAATATTTCGGATTTTGGAACTGTGCCAATTTATTTTTTCGGTGGTCAAAATAATTTTTGACTTGGCCAACTGGCAAGTGAGGCCAAGTGCGGACGGAGCATCATGCATGAGGGTCAAATTTTACTCTGTTTTGCTCTAGAACCAGCGGTTATCGAGTTATGAGCATTTTAAATAATTTCGGAAATTGAAACTGAAACCTGGGAAAATCTTAGAAAAAATGGCAGCATTTCTGGTTCCGGGCCAAGATGGAGGCATTTGCGGTTCCGCTTCCGACAGGATGTGACATCATTCAAAATGGTGGCACTTCCGGTTTACATGGGGGCGACCATCTTGTCTGTCTGTCCTCTGAGTCTGCCAAACCGCATTTTCCTACTACTCACTTCTTGTTGTGACATCACTTCCTGTATGACGTCACTTCCTGTTATGACATCAGTTCCTGTATGATGTCACTTCCTGTTATGACGTCACTTCCTGTTATGATGTCACTTCCGGTTATGACATTACTCCTTGGATTTGTACTAAGTTTGTGTTTTGTGTGATATTTTGTGTGATATTAGTCTTAGTGACACGGTGAGCTTAGGCGATATTAAAAAATCTTTAAACAATCAATTGTTATTTTTAGTGGAGAGTGTTTTAACCAAACTCTGATGTATTGAGAGTTATAGTTGATTTTTAAAGTACATTTTTGTAAGTTTACACCCATAACCGTTACGGTCAGTCCAGTGAGTTAAGTGTCAAAACAAAATTCGAGAAAATTCAGTCCAGATGTAGTTCTGGACTCGAACACACGGCCTCCCAGCCTTGGTGCAGTTGGGCAGGGCTACATGCACCATATCATATGTGTAACTTCTAATTTTCCTTAGTAACTTCTAATACGGCGCATATAGCCCTGACCAGAACTGCATCTGGACTGAATTTTCTTCCTCACACCAATTAAGTTGGCACAGTTCCAAAAATAAAAAAAATTGGCACGGTTCCAAAAATAGAAAAGTTGGCGCACTTCCGAAAAATAAAATAATTGGTTCTGTTTCAAAAATAAAAAAAAGTTGGTGCAGTTTCAAAATATAATTTTTTTTGAGGAGGGCCCTATATAAAGCGAGATCAGACGAGGAAAATTCAGTCCAGATGCAGTTCTGGACTCGAACACACGGCCTCCCAATCCTGGTGCAGTTGGGCAGGGCTACATGCACCATATGAGTAGGGAATCTCCACTACTGGCTCCCCTCTCGGGTGGTAGTAACTCCCCTCTAGGGTGGCAGTAACTCCCCTTTATAGGTTGGTAGTAACTCCCCGTGTAGGGTCCAGAAATAAAATGTAAAAAATTTCCATTTATTTTGTTAGTCCTATGTAAGGAATATTCATTTTTTTTAAAGTGTATCTGCTAAATTCTAATTCGTCTTTTTTTAGGAACTCCATTATCACCTCATTTTTTCCTCGTGTTTTTTTTGGGGGGGGAAAATTATTTCGTATATAATAAAAGAATAATAATAAAAGGAATGAATGATTTTTCTTTCAAGAAAAAGAAAATGAATTCAAAATCATCGTTTACGTGTGCATACTGTGGAAAGGTCTACACAACTCAGCAAGATTTGATCCATCATCTTCCCAACCATCGATCCGATCTTCAACCAGAGTGTTTACTCTTCGAAAACGAGTTGAAAGATATTGAAGGTGCATGATGATACGCATCGAATTTATTTCCGTAAAATTGAATATCTCGATTCATCTCGAGCGCTCAATCTACTGTATTGTCCGCTTAAATATCTTATCACGACTTGCTTGGATCAACTGACCAATTGTAAATTTCAACTGTGTTTAGAGGCAGATTTTACCAGGGATTCCAACACCGTGTGAACCTATTTCTGGTCCCGCTATACAGCTATTTACAATGAAACTTTCGAAGAAAAAGGTAGTGGTTGGCGCTTTTTGAAAGTTTGGGGTATAACCATAAAAGTGGCAAAAATCAATCCTTTTTGCCCTAGTTCTTTCTTACCCTTGCCGAGTGCATTACGCAAGAAAAGCAAAGTTATAGTGAATGTGGAAAATTCTGACGAAAAGTGCTTTCTATATTCCGTTTTAGCTGCTAAAATGAAGTGCTACGAAACCGAAGTTAAATATTACAAACCATTTTTGAATACCGTAGACCATTCCATGCTAACGTTCCCCGTGAGTCTACAGCAAATTGATTCCTTCGAACGAGTCAACAATTTGTCCATTAATTTCCTACAAGGGATCGATAGGGTTACACCCGGTGAGAGTGAACAAAAATATGGAAGGAGAACTAATTGACCTGTTTTTAATAGCCGACGAAAAAAGAAATACTCATTACTGTGCCATCCTCGATATTGATAGGGTACTCTGATTTTGAGGTGTTGGAAGTAACAGGAAATTTTACTGTCGTAACTGCTTCACTGCCTTTGGTAAAGAACAATTCATGATGGAGCACACCAGTAAATGCGTGAGATTCAATAGGGCGCAAGTACTCATTTTCTTACCACCCAGCGCTAACACGTTAAAATTCCTACGCTACGATAGACGCAATTCTCAACCTTGGGTAATTTATGCAGATTTCTGAATGCATGCTCAGACCCGTGCAAACTAGTAGCACCGATCCATCCTCGAGTTCGTCTACTAAAGTCAGTTTGCATTTGCCTACTAGTTTTGGCTACGTCGTTGTTGGTCCAGAAAATGAAATCATGAGTCAAAAATTCTACCTCGGCAAGGACGCAGTGGATAAGTTTTACGAATGTATGAATAGCGAAATTCAAAAGTTTGCCTCGATTATCTCACTACCGAAACATCTGATGATGACTGCCGACGATGAAATTCGGTTCTCGAAAACCGATACTTATTACTACTGCAACAAAGTCATCATCTCCAATAAAGTGAGAGATCACTGCCACTTCACGGGATATTTCAGAGGTGCTTCTCACGTAAAATGCAATCTGCAGGCTCGGACAATAAATACTATCACGGTCGTCTTCCATAACTTGGAAGGTTACGATATGCATCTACTGATTTCTGCGACAGAAAACTTCCCTTCGCGAATAGACGTTTTTGCTAGAAACACCAAGCGTTTCATGAGTATGACCATTACGCGGTACTTTTCCTTCGGTGGAAAGGACCTTTCGGTAAGGTTGCGGTTTTTAGACAGGTATAGTTTCCTATCTTCCTCGCTCGAAACTTTGGCTAAAAACCACAAGAAAGATCGACCCTTCCCCATCTTAAAAACTGCTCTTGATTCGGTAGACTGGTTCGAGCCAGAAGCGAAAAAGGAAGAAATCTTGGATTTATTGACGCAAAAAGGCCACTACCCGTACGAGTACGTGCAGTCTATGGATGTGTTTGATGACCAGGAATGACCTCCTAAAGCGGCATTCTTCTCCTCTCTACGAGGCGAAGGCATCACCGACACGGAGTCCAATCATGCAACGTCAGTTTGGAAGTTGCTGAAGGAGAAGGTTTTTAAAAATTACCATCTTGTATATCAGATGATCGACGTGTATCTTCTAGCCGACATTTTTCAGACTTTCAGGGAAACTTGCTCGGTCAATGACGGCATAGATCCTTGCTACTATGTATCCACACCAGGGTTTAGTTGGGCAGCCGCATTGAAAAAAACAAAGCCGAACTAGAACTGTTTACGCACGGAGAAAAGCATAGCTTTATAACTTCCGGTATCAGAGGTGGAACAACTTTTGTGTCGAAAAGGCATTTGATCGCCAATAACAAATATCTACCAAATACTTATGACGAAAATTTATCTGGTCTGTATCTAGTCGATTTGGATATCAACAACTTATACGGGCTAGCCATGACGGAATTCCTTCCCTACGATCGATTCAGCTGGCTGACGAGGAAAGAAATTCTTGAATTTTGCTTGGCATCGGTCTTAAAAGATTCGGAATACGGCTATATATTGGAAGTGGACTTGGACTATCCACCCGAGCTACACGACGATCAACACGATTATCCTTTAGTGCTGGAAAAGTTTAAAATAATGCCGAAACTTGTGTCTCCCTTTATGAAAGAAATGGCAGGAAACAAGAAGATCGTTTCTACTTCCAAACTGACAACAAATCTACTCCTGAAGAAAAACTACGTAGTTTATTACAGGAATTTACAATTCTACTTGAAGCTCGGTTTAATTTTGAAAGGTATTCACAGAATTCTAAAATTTCGTCAGAAGCAATGGCTAAAATCTTACATAGAATTTAACACCGAGAAGCGTCAACTCGCAACGACGACGTTCGAAAAAGACTTTTTCAAAATGAAAAATAATTCGGTGTTTGGAAAAACGATGGAAAACAAATCGAGGTGTTTATCCGTGAAGTTGTCCGATGATCCAGAAAAATGTGTCAAGTACAGCACTCTGGCACACGCGGATTCATTCAAGATCCTCAACGAAAATCTCATGCAAGTAAAGTTGAGACTTCATAACATCAAGTGCGACTTACCGACTTACTCCGGTTTTTGCATCCTCGAACTTTCTAAACTCACAATGTATGAATTTCACTACGAGTTCAACCGTCCAAAATATGGAGACCGAGTGCATTTACTTTTCACGGATACCGACAGTCTGTTCTATGAGGTAGAGACTGAAGATTTTTACCGGGACATGGAAATTGAGTCAGATAGCTTCGATACCAGCAATTATGATCCATCACATCCTCTGTATAGTATTAAAAACAAACAAGTCCTGGGGAAAATGAAAGATGAGACGGCAGGCATCCCGGTGAAAGAATTTGTAGGCTTGAAAGCAAAAATGTACTCAGTTTTAGTAGGAGAAGAGAGTATTAGAAAGGCTATAGGGATTAGTCAAGCGTTTATCCAAAAAAGTCTTAGTCACGAAGACTACAAAAAAGCGCTATTTTCTAAAACATCGTCGAAAGCCACGTGGATGAGCATTCAAAGTAAGGATCATCAGCTCGCTACGGTTGAAATTTCAAAATCTTCCGTATCTCCGCACGACGATAAGAGATTCATGTTGGATGATGGAATAAATACGTTAGCGCACGGTCACTACAGCATGGGTATAGCGCATGATTTTATAGATGGTATAATCGATCTGATGGAGGATGAAGAAGCTGAAGAGCAAGCTTCGCTGGAGAAAGATGAGGAGGAAAAAGCATCAGCCACTGAAATACCAAAACGAAGTGAAGAAGAAAAAATAGTGGCTAATAAGAGGAAAAGAGCAACGGCTGCTCGTAAGAAACGTGCGATAGAAACTGTCGAACACAGAAAAGCTAGGTTGGAGAAACGTGCGACGGAAACTGTCGAACAGAGAAAATCTCGGTTGGAGAAAATGGCCGCCGCTAAAAGAAGAAAATTAATATTCAGACGAACTGCTAATATGATCTGTTGTACTTAAAAATCAAGTAAAAAGTATTTAAAAAGATAAACTGCTAATGTTATCAGTCCAGCTATTAAATTTTGAATCATATCCCTTCCACTTAACAAAGTAGAGCATTTTCCCATCTGTACCTTTCTTTCGTCTTAATATTTTCTCCACTAAAAATAAATTGGGGACGAGAGTTTTTTGAATTTCTTGTTCGTAGAAACCTCCGAGCACCGGTTCGTTCAATTCGTCTTTTAATAGATAAGTAACAGGTTCGGTTATTTGGACTTTACGGATTGTGAAAACTTCGTTAGTAAAATTTTGTAAATAACCTTTATCAAAAATGTTCTTAACTTTAGAAATTCTGACTTTGTTTCCTACAACAAATTTTGGTTTTTTCGACGATTGTTTTGGTTTAATTTTCAGTGACGATTCGTGACGTCTGGTTACTTCCCTCGGCTTTAATTTAGTTGTGAAGTGAACCGTGTCATTGTACCGTGAAACTAACTCATCAATAATGTGTATCCATTGGTAGTTCCCCTGCTTGGTGAATTGTTTCCACATGCGAGTTTTCAGCGTTCCTGTTGAAACGTTCTACGCTTTCGTCTCAGAGTGGGTAGAGTACAGGTTGATGTTGTGACGTTTAAGGAGTGCTTTAAAGCTTTTATTGTAGAATTCACTGCCTAAAGCAACTTGTAAATTTTTAAGGGGTGTCGTTTCTTCGAGTATCTTTTAAAAGGCTTCCGTAACGACTATACCGGATATTGATTTAAGGGGAATGGCCCCAGAAAACTTGGACATGACGTTAATGCAAGTCAGTAGGTAGTTAAATCCTTCATTAACGTTAGAGTAAGGTATCATTTCCACCAAGTCCGCTTGCCATAGATCATTCATACTCTGCACAATCACTTTCCGCCTCGGAAAATGTTTCCGCGTCAGTTTGTGGAGTTCGTTTACGAGTTGATCTATTTCGTTTTTTATTTCTTCCCATTCCGAACTTGAGCTTCGTCCCCATGATTGTTTTAACGATCGCAGTGGCTAATTTTTCTCTCTTAGAGGTCGAAGGATCCTTACATACTTTTCGAGCTTTAGATATAAGAATTTCATCGGCGACCTGCTGTTCGTTTAAATTTGAACTTTTTAAGTAGGCGATGTCGTGTTCTTTACATGCCTCATCCAGTTTATTTATTCCAGGATCCCTCTAGCTAATCTCTGATTTAGTTTTGTTCCTGGTCCGCAGTATTTATATCCGGGTAAATGTACTTCTACCGGTAAATGGTCTACGATTTTATTTACGATTCCTTTCCCAGACTTGATGAAGGAAGCTCTTTTCGTTCCACACACTTCGCAAAAGTAGACTTCCATGCTTCTGTTATTTTTTGATGTAATAGTAGTAGGAGGTTTGGGCTGGTTAGGTGTGGATCGTTTACATTTCATGCAATACTTCATCTTGGCCTCTTTTTTTATTAAACAAAATTTTTTTATCGTAGACCTAAATTCTGATATGCATTCTTTTTTTCTGTAGCTGTGATGACCCGTCGTTGTTCTAATTCCGATAAAATTTCTATCATTTTGTTCCTGTGACCATCGTGACCTGCTTGGGTTGACCCGTACAAAAGCCTCAGTCTTTCGACTAGATCGTTAGGATCGTCGTAATACCTGTAATCCACCCTGCTCACGGTTTTTTTACCATACCAGTTCCCTTTTTCTTCCTTTTCATATCCTCCCAGATAGGACGATTATCGACGCGTACTTGGCAGTACGATTCGACTTAGGTTTCGAGTGCCCGGATCGTTGTTTTGGGTAGATAGCGTACGTGTTTTTTAAAAGAGAAGCGCAACTCGCCTTGGCTTCGGGAGCGTACGACGGCTCCTTCAAATCCTTAAAAACCAGCAAACTCCAAATTCCTCGTCTTCCCACGTACTGATTACCACCGACCAGTATGTCGTTCTCAAATATTTTTACGAGTTTATTAGCGATGCTCATTTCTCCAGTGTTCATGTCGTATTACAGTCCGAAGACAGGATCGGTCTCTTCGGGATTTTAGAAAAATTTCATCAGGAAATATTTCGCCATTTGGCATATGACTTGGCCAGGTAACAGACTATCCAAAGATCTGAGGGTTGGGAAATTTGGAAGTTTTGGAGGTGTCGACAGAAGTCTGTTTTGTACTGCCGAAAGTGTGGGGGTGACTTTCAAACTGGACTGATAGATGCATATTCGGTTCGCGTAGCTGGAGTCGAGTATTCGGAAAGATTGGGATCTTGCACTATTGGAGTTGAATGCTCGACGGAAGGTTTCGGCGATTCAAACTTCTCCGTATCGTTCACCGTGGTTTCCCACTCTTCATCATCCTCATCCTCGGATTAATAAGTTTTTTTATGGGCGTAATAATTCGTACACGTTTTAGTCGTTTTCTCGTTGGAAAACCGGCAATTGGTCTCGCAGGACTCGCTACGGGTGGTGGATTAACAATGGTAGGTTGCAAAGTACTAACGACGGGTTTAAACAATTCTTGTAAAGATTCTTCTTGATCTCGTTCGTCCAAACGTAGATTCAAAAATTTTTCCCGTAAACGTTTTTGAGATTTACTATTTCAAGTTTCTTTTCCGTGTTATCTTTTTTTCTTTCTTTTGTTTTTATCATTGAACGAAAACGTACGTTTATAACGTCCCTCGTTTAACGTTTTGTCGATCGATAACAACCCGTACGGATCGTCCCAACACGTTCTACACAGCGTTTTAAACTCCGGAAATTCCATGTCAGGACCGACGTGATTTTCGTACAAATGTTTCAGGTTTAAATCGTCCACGGGAAATACGATTAATAAATTGGCGTTATCTCTAACCACTTGTTTGGATATTCTGGTGTAAGACTGACTGCAATAAAAAAACGTCAGCGTTAAAATGACGGCCTTGAGAGAAGTAACGTTCTATGTTTTTTTGTTTGTCTAAAAGAACATCGTCAAAAACCACGAGATTACGAAACTTGGTGTCCAACTCCTCGGGAGGAATTAAATCGTTTTGAGAGTCGTGTAAACTCGCTATCTCTCGTCCTACGGTTCTCTCAATTTCGGAAAATATAGACTGTAAAGCTCGGTATTTTGCTTGACATAAAGTTTTGCTGTACACGCATAATCTGTCGTAATCCAACCATCCTTTGTTACAGATAAAATTAAACCGTAAGTTCGTCTTTCCGCAGTTTGCCGGTCCTATAATTAGGCATCTGATGTTTGAAGGTAGAAATGGGTGATTTTTGGATTTCTTGATCGGCACGAAGAAATCATAATTTTGAATATCCATTGGTTTTTCTTATTCAGAAATAAAACTCATAAAGTCTTTATCAGAAAACTTTTCGTTGGATGTATTAGATTCGACGACTCCGTAATCTACATTACACCAAAGTTTTAAGGTTCTGGGAGCATCATTGCTGATGTATACGGAGTTAATTTTACCACTAACTTCTGACAAGGACATACTTCCGCACGGAGCCAAGTTAAACCACGGTTTTTCTATAACGTTTTTGTTAAGTTTTCCTTTAGTTTTGTGGATGTTGTTGTACACCACGTTCTGAGACATAGTGGCTTATCCGACTCACCGTCTGCCTTTTGACAAAATGGGTAGCAGGTGGAAGCTGGGTGCGAGTAATTTGGGTAACGAAACATCGTCAGAGAAACGGGTTTCTGCTCGTCGGTTTTAATTTCTAATTTTTCGCAGATGTATCGTTTAAGGTTTTTCATCGCGGTTTGAGATTCGGGGGTCGACGGAGAAATCCATCCCTTACACCTGGAATCTTTGTTCAAAATGGGAGAACCTATTCCTTTTAAATCCTCGAATTCTACGGAAGGAGATAAGACGTACTTTACTCCATTTTTTAAATTCGTTGCATTTTCCGTCTTGACTTCTAGAGAATTTGATTGCAACAGACTTGAAAGATTTCCATACCAGGTAGAATGAGACATTTCTTATTACTTTTGTTTATATATAAAAAAAAGAGACATCAAAATGCCAGTTAATAAACTTGGACAGTCTTTAAAACGAACGCAAAGAGATGTGAAAGGGGTTCCGGGTATAGGATTTATATTAAACCTGAACCATGATTACGACATGCAGAATAAGCGACTTACTGTCATGGTGGCCTCCCTCAGGCAGTTGCCATGACACTAACCTGGTCCTCCTTGGCTTGCCTGCAGCCTGATCTCGAAGCCCTGGGGCCACTCATCGGTACCGTGTGCATCGTGTACATCGATGACATCGTCGTGGCCACCCGCACGTTTCAAGAGCACGTCAAGGCACTGAAACAAATCTTTGACGCGTTGAAGAAACATCACTTTACCCTGAAGAGAAGCAAGTGCCATTTCTGCATGCCGGAAGTGTCGGTTCTGGGCCTCAAGGTTTCTGCGAAGGGACTTGAGTTGACCAGGGAGCACTGCGCTTCGTTGAGGAACTACCCTCGTCCGACGAACAGGAAGAAGGTCCAAGAATTTCTAGGATTTGCCAATTTCTTCAGGAAATTTTTAAGATCCTTTGCTGAAATTGCGACACCACTCTACGCTCTTACCAAGAAAGATACACCGTTCCAGTAGACAGCAGGACACGAGTCAGCTTTCAAGACTTTGAAGGAAGAACTGCTAAACTCGAAGGCACTTGGACTACCCGACTTCTCCAAGGAATTCATCATCGAATCTGATGCGTCGGACCAAGGTCTCGGGGCGATGCTCTCGCGGCAGCATGGGGACCACCGTGCAGTCATCAAGTTCTTCAGTAGAACTCTGAAAGACTCTGAGAAAGCTTGGACGACTTTCGAGAAAGAAGCTCTCGCAGCAATCGAGGCAGTTGAGAAATGGAGGCACTACGTGGAGGGCACTCACTTTCTACTCATCACGGACAACGAGGCGCTGAAATGGGTCCTGTCTAACAACAAGACATCTGGAAAGACTGCTCGTTGGGCCATCAGGCTTCAGATGTATGACTTTACTGTTATTCACAGATCGGGAAAGCAAAACGTTGTTGCGGATGCCGTCTCCACGAATCCGCCGACGGAAATGCACCTTCTGTAGTCGCTTCCAGGCCTACCGGCTTCCATGGTGCACCTTCCAATGTTTTATCTGAGAGACGATCCAGTTGTCGATCTTTGTGATAAGATACAACTTAAGCAAGAACAAAGGAAAGACCCGGAAATTGCGAGAATTTGCAACACGTTCTTCAAGCCGACCAAGCTGCAGGCATCGAGAAGGGAAACTTTCTACTTAGGGTCATGGAGAGATACACCTTTGACAAGGAAGGTCTGCTTTACTTCAAAGATCCGAATGTACCAGACAGAGGCAGAATTATGGCAACTTTCGCTTCTATATTCCGAAGTCTCTTAGACATACGTATCTACACAGCTGCCACGATCATAGGCAGGCTGGCCATCTCGGGATCTACAAAACTCTAGGAAGACTACGTCAGGTTGCTTACTGGCCAAGACTTTTTGCTGACACGGTCAAGTATGTGAGATCATGCCCGGTGTGTCAAGTGGTCAAGGTGTCACAGACCAAGAAAGCAGGTAATCTACAACCTGTCATCCTGCGTTATCCTACACACATGATTGGAATTGACTTCGTCGGGCCACTTCCCAAGACTTACGCAAGGAATAGGTACATTCTGTGCATGGTGGATCACTATACCAAATTTGTGTGGCTAGTTCCGACTCGTTTCACGACAGCGAAAACTGCGGCAACGAAATTTTTGCAAGTAGTGGTAGCGGACTGTGGTCCTCCGGATTTTGTCGTTTCCGACAAAGGAGCCGCGCTTGTTGGGAAGATGTTTGAGGCCATGCTTCAAGTCTCTGGAGTTCACCACAACAGAACCACAGCCTATCACCCACAAGCAAATTCAACGGAATGGGTGAATCGCACCATGAAAGCCTGTCTTCAAGCATTTGTGCACGAAAACCAGGATCAGTGGGGTCCACTGTTACCAGCACTGCAGTATGCCATGAGAACGACGCCTCACGCCAGCACAGGAGAAACTCCGTTCTATCTCTGGCATGGCAGAGACCCGAGGAACCCACTACAACTCTTGAATCTACCAGCGAACCAGTCAACCATGACGGTGCAGGAGTATGCGGAGAGAAACCACGACGCTCTGGAGAAAACCCATGACTTGGTTGGTGCCAACCTTGCGAAAGCAGCGAGCAACGCCAAAAGAGCTTACGACAAGCACCACAGGCCAGTGGAGTTTGGAGTTCGCCAATTGGTCAAGATCAAGAATCACCCCAAATCGAATGCTCAGGCGGGGTTTTTGGTGAAGTTAGCAGCGAAGTATAAAGCCCCTTATCGAGTCCTCAAGAAAAAAATCAGCGGTTACCTATAAAGTTGTCGCGACCAATGATGCGTCTGACGTTAGGACTATCAACATTTCAGACATGGAGCCGTACTTCCATCCCATGACTATGGATCGCTATGGGCCAAAGGAAGACGACGACGATTTTGGAGATGAAGATGCTGAGAAATTCTTGCTCCACTACAGCGAGATGACAGCGGTTCTGCCGAGGGTCAGGTTAAGGACAATGATGAATCTGTCTCTGGTGATGAAGTCCAGGTGCAAGAAGTCGACGGTTCTGACATCGACGAGGACGACGAGCTAGGAGATTCGCCTAATTCCTGGCCCAGGAGGATCCGAAAACCGCCACACTGGAATGATGATTATGTTTGGCTACTCAGAGATGCAGTCGCGCCGTTTGTTGAACTGTGCGATTATGAGTGGTCAGAAACTTTGATGCAGTAACTGTTTTGAACAGTCTCTTTGAGTGGGAGGCAGTGCGTTTGTGCACTCTGGTCTGACGAATAATTGCGCTTGTTTTTAAGAAGGTCTTGGATGTCACGCTTTGGAGGAAAATTGGGTTTTGTGTCTCTTCCAGTCATGGTGAGCGGCTTTGGTCTGTGTCCGACGCTTGTGATTGAGAGATCTGAGTAGAGCATTGCTTTGGCAAAATCATTGGCTCGTTCGTGTTCTCTGGTTTGTGTCGTGCCATTTTGATCTTTGAGAGCCGGCTCCGTTGTGAGGATGCAATGTGGTGTGTGTTTGGTCGTGGTGTATTGTTGGAGTGGTTGTCATGATTGCCTGGCAGATTGGTCAGTTCCAGAAATTGTGTGTCACAGCGTTCCTTGGACTAAGTCGTGGACCTCGAACTTTCTGAACCACGCACGGGTGTTCCACAATTCTTTCCTCTGATCGAAGACGTGAACAGACTGTCAGCTCACGCATATTGTGCTTCATGTGTGCTTCAATTTGAAGGACTAAGTAGGCCCCTGCTGCACAGTGTTAATCTCTAAACTTGTCGATTCACTTTGAAAATTGTAAGAAGGTTGTTAATGCATGCTTCATGTGTTTTGTAATTTCGATTTTCGATTTTGATTTTTCTGAACCTGCGTGTTCACCTTTGAAATGATTTGTTCATGAGCTGCCACAGTCATTTCAAGGGGGGAGCTTGTCATGGTGACCTCCCTCAGGCAGTTGCCATGACACTAACCTGGAGCTCCTTGGCTTGCCTGCAGCCAGATCTCGCTGCTAGGTAGAAGCCCCCAGGCTACTTCAGAGAGTGACTGAGATGAGAAACATGGCTGCAAATGTACTTCTTTATTGGTTGCATGTTAATCGAACTAAATCTTTTTAATCATCAACCATCGTAGTCTCAGTTGTTTCAATTCATTATGTCCCAGATCTGGGCACCAGCGGGGAACATCACATTACTAAAGTCGGAGCTGCTACAGAACCCGAAAATGTCGTAATTTATTCCCAATTTACCGAATTAGAAAACGAAGTAAAAAAATTTAAAGCCCACGTAGGATTGAAGAAAGATGCGGATGGACATTTTAACGCTGAAAAGAAACGTATTAAAGATCTCGAAACTCCCTCACAATCTAAGGATTACGTCGATTCAAAAACTGTATCAGACATGCCAATGAATCGCTTAACTAATTTAGCTGCTGGTATAGATCCCAAAGATGTGGTGACTTATTCTCAGTTGATAGATGTAAAAAATTTAAAAACTATGTCGGAGGAAAGTGCCGATGGTCAACTCGACGCGAAAGATAGATGAATCTAGGATCTGGCATCCCTCGCACAATCTAAAGATGCGGTGAATAAAGAATACGTCGACGTGAAGCTTCTCGTCATAAACGAAGTGGAACCCAAACTCGGTTACGCTTTGAAGGAAGGTCCCGATGAACTGCTCGATGCAAAAAGTAAGCGAATCAAGGACCTTGAATCCCCCACACAATCTAAGGATGCTGCGAATAAAGAATACGTCGACGCGAAGCTTCTCGTCATAAACGAAGTGGAAACCAAACTCGGTTACGCTTTGAAGGAAGGTCCCGATGGCCTGCTCGATGCAAAAAATAAACGAATCAAGGACCTTGCATCCGCCACACAATATAAGGATGCCGTGAATAAAGAATACGTCGATGCGAAGCTTCTCGGTATAAACTAATTAGAAACTAAACTTGACAATGCCTTCATCATGGACTCTCGCGACATATTCGACGCAAAAAATAAACGAATCAGTAACCTGGCGAGCCCCGAGAGCCCTTAGGAAGCTGTTAACACAGACTATTTCTTCGAAGGTTATTAGAGATGCCTACGAACTAGACAAACTTCAAACGGCGTTGAACGAGGATGAGGATGGGGTACTCGATGCAAAAAATAGACGAATCAAATTTACGCTCCCTCCAACTGCGGAACATGACGTGGCTACTAAGGGTTACGTCGATAGTCGAATGGTTACTTTAAACATAGAAAAAAAAACTCCCACGAAACGCAGAGGAAGCCAAGAATCATTTTGAAAACGTCGGTTTTGTGATGGAAAGATATATAAATCCATCTATCGACTGTATAGTTAATTTTCGCGGAACTAGTCCTTACCCTAAAGGTCACTTTTTCATGTGTATCAATAACTATCCTCACCAATACTACTTATCAACATCCGGTTGGTATATCCTGGGAGTATAACAAGTAGCGGAGACCAAATACCAATTTTAAACCCTCCAGATATAAAGATACGGTGTTTAATAACTAAGTTTTTGGATTTGTCGAAAAGTGTACCCAAAGATGAAGGATTTCAAGTTTATCTCGATCTTGAGAGACTTCTCGAACCATCAACTCTAAGTATAACGGAAATACCGATCATCGTGAACGAAGGTCACATGATTTATATAATGGCTGATACGGCAAGCATGGAGGATAAAGATTACCAGATAGATATATACCTAACCAAGACTCGTTGTATAGCATGGTCAAAGCAGAAACCATATGCCAATCCATACGAAGAACAATGGGGATAACCGAGTTAAAGAGCTAACCGTCTTAAAATATCTTCGTAATCATATCCCTTGCACGAGAAACTTAGAAAAAATAAACAGAAATGACCGCACAATGTTTGATTAAAATTTTTCACCCTGTCGTAATTGTATTTAACGGGACCCAAATACTCCGAAATGGATGTCGGTGGTTCGAGGTTGCCGAAACTGTCGAAATAACAGGGTATGTCAGTAACTGTCGAGTAAGCCACCCAATGAGTTCCGTTTCCATCATGAAAATTTTCGAGATTAACGATGCGACATTCGCCACGAGGTTTAGGTTTTAACGACAGACGATCCTTGCTAAAAGTACCTTTGTATTTAGGAATTTTCAAAACTTTGACTAATCTGTTTAGATCGAGATTTGTTAATGGTTTAGTAAAATCGATCAGACCTTCACTGGCCTTAGAAAGAGCCCTCTGCCACGATTCGCTTTTTTTTTCTTTTTACGTTTCAATCCCGAACCCTCCATCTTCTTGTCATGTCTCACCATTTCTTCCATTACCTTAGCATCGTTCTGGCACTTTTTAACTGCAGCGGCGATACCAGCGGCACCTCCGGCTAGACCACCTACACCGGCTAAGATGGGTCCCAGCAATGCCAACAATGGTAAAAACCCACCTCATTTCGTGATCTTTTTTCTTTTCACCCCGCTCCGTTTTTTTCCGATTTTACTTGTTTTCGGTTTTTGTTTCGCCAGCTCTCTTTTTTTAATAAATCACTTCGACTTTGCCTTTATCCAATTTCAAACTCATTTTTCTATCACTGATCAACAGCGCGTGGCATGTCGTGTTAGCTGGAACCGCGGCGTTAAATTTCAACTTTACTTGCACGTCGACTATGCCGGACTGAAGTCTCTCCGATTGCTTGGAACAGTCCAAAACTACTAGAGGATACATCTTTTTGAACTGCACCGAATCGATACACAAGTCCCCGACATCGTACAAAGCGCCTCTAAACTCTTGAGCGATTCTATACAGGATCGAGTATTCTCCAGTAGCATAATTTACGTTCAAGTCCAAGAACGGGTAACGTTCGAAATTTAAAGTTACGTGAGCGTCTTGAAGACTGCAATGATCGGATACGGCTGGATTTTTAGTTTGCACATCTTTTGTATCAGTCTGAAGAGCTAGAATAACCCACCTCGGTTTTTCAACGGCTGAAGTAGTAAGCAAGCGCCATGTGAAACTAGTGCTCTGAGGAAGTTCGCAACTATCGTAATGCCAGTGCCTGAAACCCAAGCCCACGTTCATCCCACCTTCTATGTAGCTAAAAAGCCTAAGTTTTTGCTTGTCGGATGTGGTTACGTGCGGTACGTGCCACGAAACGCTACTCAATTCGACTTTCCCAACGGCTGTTGCAGCTGCCCTGAATACAGCGTCGTCATTGCTCGCCCTAGACAACGTTAGGACATGCTTGGCACCGTACAGCACCTTGTCATAATTTTCGAAAAATCCCATGCAGTGTTTTAAAGGAATGGCGAACGAGAAGCTTCCTTTAGGAATCGTTTCCTTCACGATGATGGAATGCCGTAATTTGAATCCGATGTTATCGTTCAAACTGGCCGCGGAAGATTTTGCCACATCTAACGCCCAGCAGTTCCCCAGCAACGATACTTGATCGGTCGAACCGTACGTAAGGAGACCTTTCATGAGAGTCCAATAACCGGGGTAATTTAACTCGTCCACTAGCTTACTCCCCAAGTGATATTTAATGATGGAAAACAGGTACATGGAACCATTATTGATGAAAGACACTACGTCCGCATTGGCAAAACTAGAACCGTCGGCATTCAGTAACCTGCCTTTAATCAGAAGATTACTATTCGCGACGTGTAGGAACAAATCCTGGTTTTCGATTACGATTCTAATTTCCGAATTGACGTTGTTTAGATTGGTTCCTACTATCGGATTATATTCGTGAAATGCGTAGCTCTCCACGTAAGAATCTTGTTGTAAAGATTCGTTTATATCGAGGTAATGTTCCGTTAAACTCATCTTCTCGCTCTCGTTATAAATTTGATGAATGCTGCGTTTTTTGCCATTAATTGATTATTATCTACGACGAATCCTTTTCCAATTATTCTTTTTTTTCTTTCAAATACTAACATTCTTTTTTTAATATGTACAAAATTATTTTTTAGACCTCAGATAAAATCTGACGGTAATGGTTTCCCCGTTTAAATTTATAATTTCATTATCTTGAGAAGTTAACCAAATACGAATATTACGAATCTTGTCGGTAGTTACGGGAAGGTAGATTAAATTTTGAGGGGAAATTATCATCTTATAACCCGGTGGCACTCCCGGATAAAAAGCGTATATGCAAGGTTGAGTGTCGTTATTCACGTAGGAAGACTCGATTATGTTGGTATGAACGAAAATTGTATTGAGCCCCATTATATCCACGGATTTTTGACCTTGCTGAGTTTTAGTATAAGTTCCCTGAAGGAATCCTAGAACATTTCCTAAATTATTATCTCCAAGAAACAAAACGCCGTAGAGTGGATTATTTATAACCAAATTTGTTTTTAAAGTATTGTGATTCGGTTCTAAAACGATGGCATTTTTTTCGTGAACACTTCCTTCCAAAATAGACTGTATAAAATTATTCAAGTCCGAAATTTCGTAAGTGCCGGGAACGACTTGCACCTCGATCCAATTCGCTCCACCATCGATGGTGTACAAAAATTCGTTATTGTCAGCGTTCACGTTGAAAATACTGTAGTACGTATCCAAGGAGACGAGAGCCATTTCATACTCTTTTTTAGGGTCTAGGTATATGGGCGTTTTAAAATTGTAGCTCCGTTTGCCACCTATTCCCGTTAAAAATATTGAACTGGAATCCATGCCTTTTCTTTTTTTGTTATTTATTTTTAATAATGAAAAAAGGTACTGAAAGACACTTTCCCACCATCCTCCAGATCGATGAAAACGAAAAAAGGTTAGCAAATGGCACTTTCCTACAATCCTTCAGATCGATGAAAAACCGGAAATGATACCCCCCACTTTTCGTTACCCACCAGAAGTGACACCCCCATTTTGATCTCGTGACTGGGGATATGTATGTTTGTGACCTAAAAAAGGTAGAAAAAGGCATCCTCTCCAAAATAACAAAAAAAGGTAACAAAAGCCACCTTCCTCCAGCTTGACAAAAAAACCGGAAGTGACGACCTCTTTTCATCATGTGATCTGAAGTGCATCATTACCCCACTCTGATCACATGACCGGAAGTGACATCATAGGAGAAAGCAAAAAGTATTTTCACACCCTTCTTCAGATCGACAAAAGCCAGAAAACAGATAGTAAAAAGCACTTTTCCACCCTCCTCCAGGTTGACGAAAAAAATGGAAGAGACACCCCCACTTTTCATCATGTGATCTGAAGTGCATCATTATCCCCACTTTAGTCACGTGACCGGAAGTGACATCATAGGAGGAAGCAAAAAGTACTTTCCCACCGTCCTCCACATCGACGAAAGCCGGCAAATAGATAGTAAAATGCACTTTTCCACCATCCTCCAGATTGACGAAAAATGGAAGTGATACCCCATTTTTCAACAGATGATCGGAAGTGCATCATTACCCCCCCTTTTATCACGTGACCGGAAGTGGGGGTATATATGTGTAACCGAATATCGTATTTTACCACTACTCATATTCCTACATTGCAACAATGTTAAAGAAATGAAACCAGCAGTAAGTCATTACGAACAGAGGAAAAGTTGAACTAGGTAATTAAAGCAACAATAAACAAAAAGGCTGGTACAGTTGTTGATTTCTTTACTAAGAGAAATCATTTGCCTCAAAAAAGGGGTTCAAAGGATTTTCACGAGCGTTAACCACTTCCAGTCATCTACAATCGACTGCAAATTTGACTACAATTTCGGTGCAGGATACATATCATTGCTACCATGCAAACTATTCCTAGTCCCGCGGAATGTAGAATTGTTGACTGGTTGAAGATATTTTGTCCTAGTTAATTTAGTTGGCGATCAAGACGAAAGAAATTGGCTGCGAAATAGGCAGCCTGACAAGATAATAGACTTATTCATTTCGTAGATGCGGACTTCCAGAGCCGAGTTAATTGTTTCACAGAGTTGTCCGTGTAACAATCAATGCATGCGCAGCCTTTGCTACATGGTTATGCTTGGTAAACCACTGTTACCTCAAAGGATTGAAAGGGTTTTAGCGAGCGTTAACCACTCCTAGTCACTGTTACCTCGACAAATGAACAAGAATTAACGTCTGGGAATCCGGGTGCTGCAGACATAGGGCCTTAGGGATTTGTCGGGCAGATGACCGAAAGTGGTTAACGCTCGCTAAAACCTTTCGAACCCTTTCAACAAGAATTATCGTGCTTCCAACAATTTTAATCCTCGTAAAGGTATGACCCTTTGACGTTAATAATCCTACCAAATGATTATAAATCATCGGCATGAGTTGGTTACCTTAAAAGTGGTTGAATAAAGTGATACTCTTAACGTTTGGAGGGGTGGGGTTGCTAGAGAATACAAAATCGGGAAAACAGAACGTCGTAGTCAGAGCTCGAAATAGTGAAATATTCGCTCCTGAGTGGTCGATTTGCGCTCAGGTATAGCACTCCAGAGACGCGAAAATTTGCGCTTCTTAAATCTAAAGATTTTGCAATTTTGCAGTATTGAGTTAGTTGCATTAAGTCTTTGCAGTTAAAATGACGAACGTCTTCAAGAAGAGAAAATCGTTGCACCTTTACTTCAGTTTTCAACCTAATGCAATTAAAGAAATATATTTGTGGTCATACATTGTGACTTCTGTTTGGGCTAGTTTCTGCCTTCGTTGATTGTCTATAATGTGAAATAAACTCGTTAAACAATCTACCATTTTAGTATAGTTTTGTTGTACCTTATATGTTCTGAGTCACTTGTGTAAGGACAAAATTGGTTTTTCCCTTCAAAGACATACTGAATACAAAAACAAAAGGATTTTCCCAAAAAAAATGCATAATTATTTTCACAACATTTAATTTTTTTTTTGGATTTTTACACAACACAACAAGCAACAATTTGCGTTCAGCAAAAATTTTTAAATCGAAGCCTTACCGCTGATATATTAAAAGGTCTTCAGAAAACAAACAAAAAAAAAAGGATAAACGTATTCAGGAGGAGAGTGGGGAGGATGCGGTATTAATTCAAGTTACACAAAAAAGGAGCCACGTCATTTCAAAACGCGATTAGAAATAAATTCACCGTCTTAAGTCACCTGTTTTCAGACGGGGAGGGGCTTCTAGTTTTGAAATAATAGTATTTTTTTAATATTTTAAACATTTCTAAATACAAAAGGAATCTTGAACAAGTTCGTTTAAATCGCTCATTCTCACAACAGGAATGCAAATACTTGGTAATAATATACTGTTGTGAGAATAAGCGTTTTACACAAAAGGAATCATTGAAACCGTTGCATATACAATGTTTTGTACAATATTAGAAAATAATTCTGTATATTTTTGGTACCTTACCATTTCTTCCGTCCACGACTTTCCTTCCGTTCTAACGACCGTCTAACTCGCGTATTTTCCAGATGTTGCATTTTTTTTCCTTGGGCCGGAATGTTTGTCATTTTGGAGAATGCAATTAGTCGAGCGAGGGAGGCGAGCCAGGTCGAATACTCGACTAAATTCGGATTTTATGTGTCTGTTTGTCTATGTGTATGTCTAAGTGTTTGTCTGTTTGAGACACGATAATGTTCACAACTTTGTTCTAATTTGGTGGAACTTTCGCGAGATGGAAGATGAAATTCCTTCCACAATTATTTACTGACACAATTGCGTTTTCCGTTGAATAGTTAATGCGATTTTTAGGTAGCGGCGGGGAGCCTGGTCAATAAGAGTAGTGGCCCCGAGAACCGTATGAACAACAAAATGTCATTTACCATAATATATCATGAAGAATCAGAAAATAATTCCAAATGGTAAAAATAAAACACTACGTCTGTCTTTTGCATCATTTTCAAAACGGCACGGTCACTTCTTTTTACGTATATACATCAAATCCCACATGATGTGGCAGTGCTATCCAGATGTTCTTGTAAAGATCGATGATTCGTTCTCAGAGCACTGGGCAAAATTTGTATAAGTAAATCAGAAGTAAATTGTACAGCACATAGGAAAAAACCGTTAAGCCTTTCTCGTTCGCCCGAGTAAAAGTGGTCTTCGGAACTTAATTATTATATGCCTAGTTTAAAATACACGTCAATAAATGAACTAGGTTCGTATAGTTGCTTCGTAACGGCATCTAATTCCACGAAATGGCATGCCAAAAAAGAAAAGTTTCGAATTATTTCTTAATTCCATAAAAACGTTGTGCTCAGTGGTTCGTAATGGTTCTTTTTAGATTTAAATGCGTTTAAAAGGGCCTATTGTAGCCACAGCAGCATCATTAACCGTAAGCCAACGAAGCATCATCACAACAATGCCACCTGAGAAATAGCTCGCTAGCGACAACTTCTGCAATCCGGATAATGGAAACCACCTAAACTACATGCCGTTTTTACACAGGTGACCAGGTAGTGAAAGTGTCATTTGCTTTACTTCACCTTACCACAGGCAGTGATTCAGACCTTAAGCAAGCTTTTATGGAATGTAATAGTTTAATCAGAAGCGAATAAATGATTCACGCATGATTAAGCATATTATATCCTGTAGAAGCTTGTTCATGGTCTGAATCGCTGCCTATTTTAAGGGGTATCCATGTTGCAACTCTCGCTTTGTATTCCACCGTTTTCACAAGGCCGTCTGGGAAAGAAGCAGCAGATTTCAGCTCCTAGCGCCAGGCCAGTTGATTTAACATCGTCAAAATCTTATTTTATCAAAGTAATGCTAAGAGGCTTTGTGTTCCTGGCACGCTCGAGAAATAGCATAGAATCTGGAGGCAAGCCACAAACGTTGGTGAAACAAAATACCTTCTAAGTTTTAACTTCGTTTAAACGCTAATTCTAGTGAATTGACACATGCTTGGACTATTCTCAGCACAAGGGATGTTTGTCACACATATTTATTAGGCAGGGAAGCATAATTTTTAATGCTACGTTTTTCGCAAAAGTAAAAACGAAAACTAGTTCGACAACTGGCCGCATGGGGTCAGGACTCAGAAGACGGTGGAACAAGGGATAGAAGATGGCCTCCAGTGTCATTAAGGGTCAGTCAGCGTACGGTCTCTGCGTTAACTTTGAGAGTTCATAACTCCATCAAAAGTGTCCATTCAAGGGTAGTCAAGGCCTGTTTACAGCCCAAATATTTTGAAATTTGGCACAGCCAAATCCGAGATACAGAGAGGGAACAAATGGACAATTTCTTGTTATTGCTGTTCTGGTGATACTTTCGTCTGTCCTTTCTACAGGGCGTCGGACGAAAATCTAACTGGAAAATCGTCTAATTGGGATTTTCTAATATCTGCTTAAATAAAAAATCTGGAAAATCATCGAAACGGAATATCGTATAATGGATAAACGTCTAACTGGATAATAATATAGCTGCTGTATCTTATGTTAGCGAGCGAGGTAGCGCAAGCGAGGCAAGGACATTAGACGATTTTCCATTATACGAATTTCGTGTTAGACGATTTTCCGTTATACGAATTCCGTGTTAGACGATTTTTCCATTATACGAATTTCGTGTTAGACGATTTTCCGTTAGACTGTTATACCTTATCTAAACCAAAAACAATAAATTGTAAGCAAAAAACCCGCCAAGTTTCAGCCATCGAACGTCTGTGATATAAACTAGGAAACAGGTTTTGGGCCTATTGTAGGCGGAGCGAAGAAAAATTTATTTTAAATTTTTATTTCCTCTCATTATAATGGCTTTGAAATGTTTGCTAATGGTTCTTATAAAGCACGGGGCAATATTCATTCGGCTACAGTTGTGCTGAAGCTTTTTGCTGGTGTCTTTTACATTTTAGCTAGGCTACGTTTCATATTAATTTTAAGATACTTTCGTTTGCACCCATATTTAGTATCCGCTTCGTTATTTGCAGCCTCTTTGCGCCGTCGCCGCCGTTGTAAAATACAACGTTAGCCGCCGTGGTTAAGCTGGCAAAGAACGTGCCACCGTCAATAATGCTTAATTGTTTATATTTATTGCAGAGTATCTGTCCTAGATTTAAAATATTAACAATAAAGCATTTAATTGCAAGCTAAACAATCACCAGTAACGATAGTACTTCACAACAATCAAAAGATTCGAAACATCCGCGGCTCTCTACGCTGCCTTCTACGACAATGTTGAGGCGCACACCTCTGGCATGTACTGTAACGCCAAACGCTAATATTTTTTTTTAAATTGAAATTATTACAATTGTTGATCAGCCGGTGTTAGCTTGGCTGTGAACATAGAATTTAAATAATTCTAAATCCTAATTTTAAGCCTAATTGTTAGTCCCGTTTTTGTTTCGTAAGCGACAACAGTAGAGAAATTAGGCCTATTGGGTTCGATGTTAGGCCTATTTATTCTGGCAACATGGGATGGAGAGTGTAGTTTCCATAGCAATCTAGAAATCTTGAAATTACAATACGAAGCCAAATTATTGTTCTGTGTTGTGATATAAATACGTAGTCTGCTGTGTACTGTCGTATTATATGAACGGTTTCCTCCTGCAGCGGCGATTTGATGTTTCAAATTTGAGATTCCCGATGATAGCGTCAATGCCACTTTGGTTGCCATGTTGGCTGAATTCCTGGAAGCATTCTTTTACGCAGCATTGGTTTACATGAAACGAATGTGAGTCGTTAACGAATCCTTCTGGTTTTTTTCCCATTTGCTTGTCTTCCTCTAGTGTTATGATCAAATGTTATTATTTCGTTGAGTTATGTCAAAAAAGATTGTTAGCTGTAAGGAATCTACGATGATTTATTTTGGCTTTTTTTTTAAAGTTCACTTGATTACCAACAGCACAGTGTATGCTTCATCAGAATTCCTTAACTATTCACGATTCCAAATTTACAATGGTGAGTGTTAGAAATAAATTCGAAAATTTGTTATTTCTCCCGTAATAATTGTTCGATTTACGTCAAATTTTGGCTCAGCAATACTGTTTGGGGTATCAAGCGTTGTGCCAAATTTCATTCCAATCCGACCTTTCGTTTGGGCTCCACCCAGACTAAAAATGTGCAACCAACACACCAACGGACCAACGGGCCAACGGACCAACCAACATTTTGCAATTTGGTGTCCGTTATAGGCTACGATTCGCTCGCTCGCTCCGCCAAAAACGAGCCAAGTTTCCACTCATATGACATAAACTTAGCGCATTGCAAACCTTGCGTTTGGAAGACCCAAGATGCACAACCAGCATCAGGATAAGCGCTAGTTCATTGTGTTGTTATTGTTGCTGTTTCATTATTGTTTCGCGCAGAATGGTGGCTTGTCGTGGGCGTCTGGTTTTCGCGTCCTCTGAGAACGTGTTGCAAGCGGCTTCCCTGTGCTGCGGGTTCTGTCAAGGTGTGAACGGGTACGCAAGAGAGACCTACTTGCTGTTTTTCGTAGCTTTGTACGTTCAGCGATTGACTATCATCGGCCTTTTTTGGCTGGCTCTCCACGTCTATAGGATACTCTGCAAGTTAGCATAAATGACTGCCTGCGAGTAGTGATTGGATGTCTGGTCACGACCCCTGTCTCAGCTTTGCTTGTTGAAGCTGGTGAACCTCCAGTGCGTTTTCGTGCGTCAGTACTTCTGGTATCTGTGTGTCTGCGAAACGTCAGCAGAGAAAACGATGGGTCTATGGGCTCTATTTTGAGTGATTATTATGTTATAATAATAAT
>JAHWFP010099278.1:50207-61099 GCA_023313725.1 Lithobius niger | reverse complement strand
AATAATAATAATAATAATAATAATAATAATAATTATAATAATAATATGCTTTATTGTACAAGTTGTTGTTGGTACAGGCACGAAATTCCAAAGAACTTGTATGTGCAAGCAAGTAATACATTTCGTTATTTGTATATGTTAAATTATAATCATGCATC
Organism: Lithobius niger; assembly: GCA_023313725.1. Classification (NCBI taxonomy): domain Eukaryota; kingdom Metazoa; phylum Arthropoda; class Chilopoda; order Lithobiomorpha; family Lithobiidae; genus Lithobius; species Lithobius niger. The sequence continues at coordinate 60,941 of JAHWFP010099278.1, read as the reverse complement.
ATACATTTTTACATATATTCCTCTTAAATTCCATATTCCATATATTAAATTCAGTACACTAATTTAGTTATCTAAAATTTGATATGGTAGTTTATTATTGGTCTAATATCCATTTTTTATCTTGTCCACTTCATTATGATTATTCAGGTTCCGTAGGTGTTCTGGTAGTTTATTAAATTGATAAGGTATTTGGTATTTCATTTCACGTCTTCCGTACGAATTATTCCACTTTGGTTCTATTAACCATTTATTGTTACCTCTTACAGTTCTGTTAGTCTTAACTTTATAATGTTCTTAAAATAATTCTTTTTTATTATATTCCAAGTTAATGTTTGCTGTAAATTCAATATTTTAAACTTTTTGTATAAGTCTTTACTATGTGTTAGTTTATTGTCTTTAAATAATGTCTTTAAATATTGTCTTTTAATAATAATAATAATAATAATAATAATAATATTTATTTAACGAGAGAAAAGTAGCACGAAGTTCATTTAAGAACTTGTGTGTGCTAAAAATAATAATACAGAATAATACAGTACAATGTGTAACTCGATAACTTACATACATAAAATACACAAAGTTTAAGAGTGTATATAAGATAAATAGTATAAATACAGTAATAATAATAAAGACGTTTGTTGTTTAGTTATATAACATAATTATTAATGGCAACGAGTTCTTATAAGTCTAAAAAGTGAGCCAAAACGTTACAGTTAAAAGTGTTAGTAATGTATTTAAATTTTAATCATGTATACTTAATGTAGTTACATGCGTTTTTTCAAGAATCCAATTTTTAATTTCAGATTTCATTCTTTTTCTGTATTGCGTTTTTCTAAGATGTGCAGGGAGTTTATTAAAGTGTAAAGGTATAATGTAAGGTAAATTTCTTTTCCCATATGAGTTTCTCCATTTCGGCAGTTTTAACCAATCCTTAGATTTCCTTAAGTTCCTATTTAGTTTTACTTTATAATTGTCGGTATAGTAAAATTTAGTAATCAAAGTATAAATAAATAATTCTCTGACATTAAGGATATTCAATTCATGGAATAAGCTCTTTGTACTTTTTTCTCCCTTCTCCTTCATGAATATTGAATAATGTTTTTAAAGCTTTATTTTGCATTGTTTGCAGTCGATCAATATTGCCTGATGTTGTTGTACCGTAAATCAAAATGCAGTAATTTATGACTGACATAATTAGTCCATCAAAAATCATTTTTTTATTTTTTGTATTTAACAGAAGGTTTAGTTTATAAAAAGCTGGTATAAATTTTCTAATTTTAATAATGATGTTTTCAAGGTGAGTATAAAACTTCCAATGTGTGTCAATGTCTACCCCCAAATATTTTGCTTTAGATACTCTTGTAATGGCTTTGCAATTACAAGGTAGAATTTTATCACAGTTATTATCATGTCCAAAAATTAAGGAGTTTTCGGTAGTCATATGTGAGGTGTTTATAGGCAGAAAACATGTTTTTTCAAGACTGATGTATAGTTCATTATTACACAGATACAAAGTGATATTGTTTAGATCTCCTTGTAAGTTTTTTACCATAACATTATAATCATTATGAATATTCAGCAAGAAAATGTCATCCGCATACAGTACCAAGTAGGAATTCCATTCAAGGATTTGTAGATCATTAATATAAATTAAGAATAAAAGCGGCCCGAGAATTGAACCTTGTGGTACCCCAAATGTTGTGTTTTCCCAGTGGCTCAGCCTATTATTAATTTTAACACAAAATGTCCTATTATGTAAGTAGTTTCCTAAAATATTTAAAATTTTTCCGCGAAAGCCGTACAAACACAGTTTTTGTAAAAGGATTTTACTGTCCAGAGTATCGAAAGCCTTTTGTAGGTCGATCATAACAGCACCAGCATATTTGCCTTCATTCAAAGCACGTAGTACGAGTTCGTTTATTTCATTTAAGGCATCTGCAGTTCCAATCCCTTTTTGATAGCCAAATTGTCTATTGTAAATAATTTTATGTTTAATACAAAAGCTGACAATTTGTCTCTCAAAAAATTTTTCTATAAGCTTATTAATGACAGGAAGTAATGAGATTGGTCGATAGTTATTTAAGTTTTCTTTGTTGCCTTTTTTATAAATCGGTCTTAGTGTTTGCATTTTTAATTTATCCGGCCATTTTTCGTGACTAATTATAGAATTTATCAAAATGATTAACATTTTAGAAGTATTTTCCTCACTATTTTTTAAATGTTCAATCAAAAAACCGTCATGTCCGCTAGATTTTTTATTTTTAGTAGAGTTTAGTATTTCTTTTAATTCATATGCTGTAGGTGGTTTTATGAACATGGTTTTGTCAATAGTATTTACGTTTTGCATATTATTTTTTAAATGAATTTTGTTTAGTAAGCTCATCCTTTTTTTTCCACTTTTTAATATTGGCACTTGGGAGGCAAAATTTTCAGAAAATTTATTACATAATTCTGTAAGATCTTCATTTTTGAAGCATTCCTTCATATGCGTTTCTATGGTTTTTTTGTTGGTCCTTCCCGTGAGATTGTTGATTTTTTCCCAGGTTTTTTTACTGTCGTTAGCATGTGTTTTAAAGAAGTTACCATAAAACTCCTGCTTTGTAATAGTGATTTGTCTACTAACTTCATTTTTTAGCTTATTATAATCTGCTTTTAAGTCGTCAGTAAGACCCTTTGTATTTTTTATCCGCATCCAAAGTTTGTTTTTCTTTTCAATCAAGTTAAGAAGTTTCTGATTCATCCACTCGTTTCTAATTTTTGTTTTAACATTATTTTCATTGACTTTGGTACGATTTCTAACATATATTTCAGAAACTGTTGCCTCAATTGCATCGTAGATGTTGTTTGGTGTGTCCTTTTTGTCAAGGAAATCCCAATTAACATTATTTAATTCCTTTACAATCTTTTTATCAGAAAATTTGAACACAAAATTTCTCTCAGGTTTTGAACAGTTGTTGAAGTTGTTATCGTTCCAGATTTCGAGCGCAGTATAGTAATGATCAGCTGGTTTTAGATTTATCACATAACCTTTAGCGTATGTTTTATGTAGGTTTGTAAGAATTAGATCAATGCAGGATCTAGTAATTTTATCCAATCTACATTCCACTCTTGTTTCAGTTTCAATTTGTTGAACATACCCAAGACGAGCGATCATGTTTTCAAACCTTTCGATATCTGGTTTTTCCGAGATATCCTGTGTCTCTTTCAAAATATTGAAATTCAGGTCACCGATGATAATTTTATTAACGTTTTTAGTTTTGTTATTATCAAGAAGAAATTGTTTAAGGCAATTGATGAAATTCATTCTATTAGATGATGGTCTACGATAACAAAACAAAAAATTAAAAGACTCATCATTGTGACGGAATGTTAAGTTAATGGCATCATTGTCATCGAAATGTAGAACATTATGTACAATTTCTGTAAATTTATTATTTTTGAAAAAAACAAAGATGCCTCCTCCTTTTTCTTTTTCTCTGCAGATTTCAAACCTAGTAAAATTTTCAATATTGTATAAGGATGTTTCAATTTGTTTAATATTAAGTTCACTGATAGCAATAATATCCCAATCAATTTTTGATTGTGCCATATCGATAAGAAAACTATCCCAATGTGTTCGAACACTTCTAATATTGACATGTATGCACTTAATTGAGTCATGATTATTTTCATTAAAACGTTTTTTCATACTGCCAAAATTGTCAACAATTTCATTTACCGAATCATCGTTAAACTCCATTTTGTGTTGAATCGTGTGGTAACATTGTCACTGGAGTAGCGACTGTATTTGTTGCTTGTTTTTCAGTTTCTGCTTGGCTTAAGAGTGTTTCTAAATCTGCGTCACTTTTGATCGTGGTAATCCTTTTATCTTTTTCGTTTTTTCTTAACTGAATTTTTCCTTCCTTGAACCAGATGAATTTGTAGTGAGTGCGCAGGTTCTGTTTTGCTCGCCAAATCAGAGATTTGTAGAACGGGGTTAGGTGTTCATTCACATAAATTTTTTCCATGTTTCCATTTTGAAAGATATCATTGTTAGTTAATCTACCCTTTTTTCCGGATAACCACGCATCTCTGAATTGTCGACTTTTAAATTGTATAACAATGGTTTCAGGTACATTTTTCTTCTTTGTTGGTAGGCGGTGTGCTCTATCAATGTGTTTATCACAGAAATTTTCAATTTGTAGACCATCTACAAATCTGTAGATTGTGTCTTTTATGTCCTCGTTGGGCTCAGTTTCCACTCCGTAGATTTCCACGTTTCGGTTTCGACTATATTGTTCAGCTTCATTTTGGTTTTGTTCAATCTTCTTGACTGCCGTTTTTAATTCAGTTGTATCAGTATGTTTCGTTACAGATTTACCAGTTGTATCTTCTAAGATTTTTATTCTTTTTAAAATGTGGGCCATTTCTTTTTTTATCGAGGTATTTTCTTCTTTTATCTCTTCGTATTTTTTTTCCACAAATTCAATTCCTTCAAGAATTTTATCGTTTGTTTTTTTCATTTGTTCGTTGATTTTTTTCATCTCGATGTTTTCTTTCTTCAGATCCTCACATTTTATTTCAAGATGATTAAGTCCTTCCAGTATTTTTTTCATTTGATTTTTTTATTTCGTCACTTGAAGATATTAGTAACTCAATTTTTTTCTGTAATTTGCAGATTGATGTTTTTTTCATTGTCTTCTTCGTTTTCATCACTACTGGTCTCAGTTTCGTTTTCATCATCATCGTTTTCATGAGGATCCACACTTGGTTTGCTACGGCACCTCTTACACCTCCAAATATCACGTTTTGCTGGACCCATAGATTTAATCGTCGATCTGGCCAGTCCGGAACAGTCGTAATGAAATTTACCATTGCAAAGTTGACAAATTAAGACGTCTCCTTCAGTTGTTTTGATTGGGTTTTCACAAGATTGACACCTCGACATAACAAATCACGGCAGCGCTGCACTTCACAGCCCTGCACTTCACACTTCACTGCATGACAATACAGGTGTTCACTCGCACCTGAATAATAATTTATTCATAAAGGTTTACATCTGAAGGCCCGAGTCCGCAGACTGTATGTGCTATTTAACATAATAAATAATTAAGACTAAATAGGTATCAGATGTGTTTTAAAAAAAAAAACATTTTCAGGTATTATAATTATAAGGTTTAACAGGTTGTCATTTTTTTTTAGAAAAATTACGATGCAATCAATAAGTAAGAAAAGTTACTATCAAAAATATAATCACAGGTTAAAACAGTGTTTTTTAAAATACATTTTCAAGTTTTATAATTGTAGAAGTTATAAAAGTTACTATCATAAATATAATCACAGGTAAAAACAGTGATTTTTTTTTTAATACATTTTCAAGTTTTATAATTATAAGGTTTAACAGGTTGTCAATTTTTTTAGAAAAAGTACAATGCAAACAGTAAATAAGAAAAGTTACTATCATAAAATATAATCACAGGTTAAAACAGGAGCATTATTTCTTTGAGAATAATCAAATTTTTAATTCTTTTTTCAATCTATATTTATTTCTAATTTCACGCAAATTTATGGGAAGTTTGTTAAGCAAAGATGGTGAAATGAAATTCATGGTTCTCATTCCATAAGAGTTCCTGGAAGAAGGAATGGTAACCCAATTATTATTGTTCCGGATCACTCTCTGCACAGGTATGTTGTAATCTTTGTTAAAGTAATTTTGTGTAATCTGTAAAATCAGAAATTTGCCTAAAGGTCATCAGAGATTTCTCTTGAAGAAGATGTGATGTTTTTTTTTTGTGGAGTTGACATCTCTGAATAGAATTTTACAAGCTTTATTTAGTATTTTTTGAAGACGGTCAATGTATCCAGAAGAAGAATAAGCAAAAATAGGGCATGCGTATCTGACAAGAGAAAGTATGCAGGTATTGTAAATAAGTCTTTTGTTATGTTCGTCCAGAATATCCCTGATTTTATAAAGACCAGGAAGGAGCTGCCTGACCCTTGGTGATTAAGTTATTGATATGGTCGTAAAATTTCCAGTTTCTGTCAATCACAATACCAAGATATTTAACTTGTTTCACAATATTTAGGCTCTGGCAGGTACAGGTCCTACTATTTTCAGTAAAATTGCAATTAGGGTTGTGCAATTTAATGTCGAAATTTTCCAAGGTCATGTGTGAAGTAGAAAAGGGAAGGACACAAGTTTTATCTGCATTAATATAAAGTTCATTTGCAAAAAGGTATTCATTAATTAAATTGAAATCGGTTTGCAGATTATAGATCATTGTATCTTTGTCTACATTTATGGACAGTAGGAAGATGTCATCAGCAAAGAGAGTAAGATAAGTGTTCCAATTAAAATCATTTATGTCATTTAGGTAAATCAGGAAAAGAATGGGACCAAGGATCGAACCCTGAGGAACACCATATTTAATATCAGTCCATTCACTAAACCAATCGTCAATTTTCACACTACAGGTTCTATCCGTAAGGTAGCTCAAAAGAATGTTTTGTATTTTTCCACGGACTCCGTATTTGCCAAGTTTAGTTTTAAGGATGTCAAAATTAAGCGTATCAAAGGCTTTATGAAGATCAATGAGTAGAGCACTGACGAATTTGCCCTCGTTTAGAGCACGACAAATGTGGTTGTTAATATAAAGAAGCGCATCGGTGGTCCCCTTACCTTTTTGGAAGCCAAATTGCCTTATGTTAAACAGTTTATATTTAATAAAATAGTTTTCGATTTTGTTTGTAAAATCTTTCAACAATTTTGTTTATTGAAGGCAGTAAAGCAATTGGTCGGTAATTGGTGTAGTCAGTGCGGACACCCTTTTTGTACACTGGTCGAAGGATTTGTTTTTTTAGTTTGTCAGGCCAAGTCTCAGAATCAAGTATTACGTTGATAAGTTTTTGGAGAAAAATAGCAGAATTTTCGTTGGTTTTGACAAAATGGACCATAAGGAGACCGTCGTATCCTGTAGATTTTTTTACTGCAATATTATTTAAAATTTCTATAATTTCGTAAATGGTAGGTGGCAGAATAGCGATGGAATTATGTTGCATATTAATTTGTTTTTTTGTTTTTAGGCAGTATATTTCGACATCTTCTTGTATGTTTATTTTTGATTTTTAGATTACCAATAATAATAATAATAATAATATAATATAATATATAATGTTTATTAATAGAAAGAAAGCACGAAACTCGACTTGAGTTTGTATGTGCTGAATTAAAAAATCAATATTTACACAAATTAATATGCACATATAGCTGTATGCACATATAAATGCACATAATATAATAATAATAATAATAATAATAAGCTTTATTTATTGTTTACATGGCTCGAAGTTTTTACAAACTTGTGTGAGCAACAATAATAAGTATATATTAATTTAAATAATAATACATTTTTACATACACACTTTTACAGAAACTTTAACAAAATTCTTTTTACATAAAATGAAATATGAAGTATATGAAATATGAAATATTTTACCCCTCATTTCAATCATAATTATATATATTGGTTCACTAACTCTAGTTTCAAATTTTTTTTCAATTCTTCCTTACTTTGGTAACATAGCATTGTATTATCTAATTTATTGAAGAGTGTAGGTATATAATTTGCCTTATTTCTTAGACCGTAATTATTATTCCAATAAGGCACCTTATATTTCTGCGTTTTTTTTCGCAATCGTTCTCCTTTAGTTTCATCATAATTTTTATGTTTATTTACATAGTAATTTTTTATTATAATAACATAATTACGAAGGTCCAAGATTTTTAAGATTTTATTTTTAAAAAATAATTGATTTGTTTTTTCTCTCTCATTTCCAAAAAGTGCTTTTATTATTTTATTTTGTACTCTTTGTAACCGCATTACTATATGTTCTGTTGCAAAACCGTATACCTCAATGCCGTATCTTAGCAAACTTTCCACCCACGCGTCATATAAAATTTTTTTATTTTTGTTATTTAACATGTGTTTAACATTATATAGTTTTGGTATTATTTGACGTAATTTTGATATTAACTTTGTGATATGTTCTTTAAAATCCCACTGTGAATCAACCTCCATTCCCAAGTACTTCGTTATTTTTTTTTGTTCTATCTTCCTACATGTTACTTCGCAATTGATTCCTCCTACCATTGACGCACATTTTTCGGAATGAGTTATAATATTTATTTTGTGTTTATCTTTCATTTTAGGAACTGTTATGTCTAATTGCACGGTTTTTTCTTCACTTATGTAGAGTTCATTTTCTATAAGCCATCCGTTAATCATGTCAAAATCTTTTTGTAAATTGCCAATCATCTCTTCATAGTTATAGTTTATCGAAATTATTATAGTGTCATCTGCAAACATGTATAACAAGGTTTTATTTACATAGTCATGAATGTCGTTAACATATATTAAGAATAGCAAAGGTCCTAAGACAGATCCTTGTGGTACAGATCCTTATAATAATAATACAGACAGACAGATCCTTATAATAATAATAATAATAATAATAATAATAATAACGGTTTGTTGCAAATGCAACAGGAAGGGTAGGGAACAAGCGCCACTTATACCATGCCTAAGTAAGAAAAGTCTTAAAAAAAGAGTCACAAGGACCTGAGTCGGGAAAGGGATTAATACCATATAAGAAATTTAGATAGGTTAGTAGTTAAAAAGCGAGTTTTAAATAAACTTAGGGAAGTGGCCATGACAGTTTCAGCTGGCAGTAAATTCCAGATATTCACCACACGATCTGGAAAAAGTAATTTCGACAGTCCAATTTCGAACGCTTCACAACAAGTTTCAGAGGATGGCCTCTAGTTCTGTCACAACCCCTAATGGTAAAAAAAACCTGTCATATATATTTAAGGTCAATCAAGCCATGCAGCAAGGAGTAGGTCAAGCAGAGATCAATCTTCAATCTACGCATTTCAAGAGATTCTAAAATTTAACAGTTTAATGCGCTCAGCATAGGATTCTTGGGGATGTGTTCCTGAAGGTTCTCGGTACAGCTGGTAGGGCTGTTATGTTGCTCCGTGAGGTATTCAGAGAGAGCGGCGGTTCGATTTAAAATGTGGTTGCTGTCAGTCCGCGGTATCCATGGGTATGGTGCCCGGATCTGTCTCAGGTGTTTGGGAACGCAGTTGGGTTGTGCGACGTCTAGTGTGATGCTTCCTACCTCCCGACCGAGCGCGTTGGAGGCGTTGGTGTTTTTATCCCATGGTTTAAGACGCGTGTTCAGTGTGCGATTCGGTTTGTGTCATCCAGCACCATGTGTGAGCTTGCGGCACTATCAGTGGTGTTGGATATGGAGATTCCGAGTTTCACTCCGTACACTGACTCGAAGGCGAGTATTGCAGTCCTTAAGAGAGCAATCACGACCCTTGCATTTACTGATCCTATTGTTTATGAAGTGTGTCAGAAGTTGTGGTCGGCTGTTAGGTTTTCCTTTTTTTCTGTGCAGTGAATACGTTAACGAAGCGGCTGATGAGTTAGCGAGGGCGGCTGCACATGATCAGGCTTGTGCATCGGTGGTGTCCCAGTCTTCGCGATCGGCGTCGTCACACCTTTACTTATAGCAAAATCGTAAGTGGCAGCGTGAGTGGGAGGTGGCCATGACTGGCCGCAGGTTGCATCATGTACATGGTGAATGCACTGGGCGGTCGGCTGTCAATGACCTTCCGGTTGCTGCAGCCCGTCTGGTCTCTCGGCTCCGGACGGGTCATGGCTTCCTTGCTGCTCACCGGCACAGAGTTGGTTGGGCAGCCTCCCCCGCTGTGCAGCCACTGTGGGGTCGATGAGGCAGTGGAGCACTTTTTGTTTATGTCCCCGAAGTATGCCAGTGAGCGTTGGGTGCTGCGGCAAAGCGTTGGGTCAGCTGGTTTTGCGACTCTTTTGGAATCCGTCCCTGCCACATCAGTCGCTTGTCGGCGCCTCCATGCGGTTGCTGCTTCTGCCGTGACACCCAGGTTCGTTTGTACGTCACCCCGTCTTCCCATTTGTGCTGTTGTGTGCGAATGTGCATGTGTGTGAGTGGATGTGAGTGTGGATATGAGTTGTTGTGCTCAGGCAAAGTGTACTTGGAGCATGTCTCGTCGCCCCGAAACTGTTAGTAAGGGCAATCTACTGGACTAATTACATGTTTCTGTGCAGATTTTCTGTGGAGTGTACACAGTGGAGGTGTGCAGATTAGTGGTGCTATTGTTGTGTTGGTTGTTACGATTGCGGTCTGTAATTGTGAGCGTGAGGGTGCATGGCGTGCTGTCAAGGCTCTCACATTATTCAAAGGTATCAAAGGTATCAAATCAATTGCTTTGATGGGAGAGCAATGTACACAGTGGAGGACAGTGAAGTCATTAATTGGTGCACAGTGGAGGACAGTAGCTAATACAGTTGCGTATAGGGTGTATTTATTGGTTAATGCATGGCCTTGTACACAGTGGAGGACTTGGTGTGTATCTTGTGTACGGTACGAAAGTGGATGTGTACTTCGTGACGTCATTGAGTGGTACACAGAAGAGCACTTGTTGTGTTAAAAGTGTGACAGCCAGATGATGTATTTGATGTGTATGTTGTTCGAATTGCAGTTGGTTCTTGTGAAGCAGAGGGCGCATAGCCATTGGCTAAGGCTCTCGAATAAAGAAATCAAATCAAATCGAAGCGAAATAACAACATCAAACAACAACAACAACATTTGGAACGAAGATGAAATAGTTGATACCAAATGAAACAGTGAATCTGCCATCTTCACTAG
>JAHWFP010099278.1:0-38384 GCA_023313725.1 Lithobius niger | reverse complement strand
CCCCAGGAAAAAAAAAGGAGGAAAATAAACCGGTGGAAAAAATTCTCGAAAAAAAAGCTGATGAAAAAAACCTGCTGAAAAATGCCGCGGAAAAAAGTCATAAAAAAAAGGCAGTGGGGAACATAAAAAAATATTGCTTAAATGTAGTTACGGTATGTAGTATTCGTCATTCACTCATCAGCAGCAGTGTGCTGGATCAAGGTTAACTTACTTACTTTCGAAATGGTGATTTCCCGTTTCACAGAATCCCGTTTCGCATAAAATACAACGGATTAAATTAAATTTTTCTGCGAAACGGGAATTCCCGTTTTTTTAGAATCAAGTTTAGCAGAATCAAAATATTCTTTAAAAATGTAACGTTGGAAAACTTTAAACTGCATTCCTAATTGGAGAGAATCTGGGGTTAGTTGCGGTTTCTGATGCATGTTTAGCCACAGCGATAGTGTTGTTTCATTTTTAATTTACCGCTATTTTCTTTATATTGCTCGAAGATTCTACGGTGTTAAATCTAGGAGTTGAAAAGGTGAAAAGGCGCCTTTAACATAAGACAAAAATTCTTTTAACTTTTAGGGTCGTAGACACGCGTCTAATGAGCCTGCCTAAAATGTGCCTCTGTTTGTAAGATAATTTCTTTTCGAAATTTTGTTCCGTAATTGCTCGTTAATTATCACTGATATTAGCTTTTTACAACCTATTCTTTCTTTCTTTTCTTTTTTTTTTTACTATTTTTGTTTGTATGAAAAAAAAAACTAAACGTTTCAGTTTTGGTATTGCCTATAAACATTTGTGTTGCTAGGGTCCACATTTTGTGGTATATGTTATTTTTCTTTTTCATTTCTGACTTTCTCACTTTGCCGATTGGTTTCAAAATGACTTCTTTATCAAGGCAAATGTATCAAGTCCGCTATTGTTTTTGTTCATATATATCGATACACATGATCAATACAATACGCTTTGTGTTATTCTATTTCACTTCCTCTCTTGTTCAGTTTTGCACGATGTGTGTGTTGGACAAGGTTGACGAGTAATAGTGCTTAATTCCTGGTATTAATTGATTTAAGAGACAGCTATCAGTAGATGTGTGAAAGGGCTGTCATTCTCCTGCTTTTAAACTATTTTTGAAGAGCATGCTTAGTATTTAACATTAAATAGTGATCAATTTATTGCAGAGATTTTTTTGCACAGCATCAGTTTACGATTTTTAATCAATTCTAATTATCTTTAAATCAATTTATACATTTACGTTCTTTTTGTATTTTTTCTAGTTGTGTGTTAACACAATGCTCCCAAGCGACTCTAGCCTAAGAAGTCTGTAACCGGAAAGGTTATTAGAGGATTAGCGCCCGCCCGCGATTACAGAAAGTGGAGCGGGAGTTGGGGACAAAGAATACAACCCTTTCTGTGCCTGAGGCGATGCTTTAGATGAATGTTTATAGGGATGGCGGAAAAGCATTCCTTTTCTGGTGTTGCTTTCAAATTTCTCCACTAGATGTCGGTAATTGCAGATATCTGTAATTGAATTACAAATATATCTATAAATGGCGCGTATTTACAGATATCTTGAAATGAATTACAGATATCTTTAAATCAATTACAGATATCTATAATTGAATTACAGATATCTGTAATTCATTTAAAGATATCTGTAAATACGTGCCATTTATAGATATCTGTAATTCAGTTACAGATATCTCTAATTCAATTACAGATATCTGTAATTCATTTAAAGATATCTGTAATTCATTTAAAGATATCTGCAATTCATTTAAAGATATCTGTAATTCATTTAAAGATATCTGTAATTCGCGGTATTTAAAGATATCTGTAATTGAATTGCAGATATCTATAAATGAATTACAGATATCTTTAAATAAATTACAGATATCTTTAATTGAATTAGAGATATCTCTAATTCTGCAATAAAAGACGGAATGGCTTGCCATAGTAAAACGACTTTGTACGAATTGATTTGATGGCCACCAATTCAGTCCAATTTCCATAACGGTTGACTTGACTTACGAAATCATTTATTGGAGTGTCGTTACCTTGATTTTATCTGATATGGATTTGATTTGACATGCCTTGCTTTGCATTGATTTTACTTAACAAAACTGTAATTGCAGGCAATTCCGGCCAATTCTGCAAATAATCAATTCAGTTTTCCCCGCACTAATCCTCAACTCCACCATATTCATCTAAATTCCAGGAAATTTCATAAATTCAACAGGAATTTTGTCATAATTATGTAGGACTTGGTTGAATCGAGTGGAAGTGGATAGAAATGGGTCAAAATATTTCCCGAGTTGGGACCGTATCAACCGCAAGTCAGGGATCATAATTCGACAGAATTATAAGTCGACTGGAGTTATAAGTTAACAAGATAAATAGAGACTGGATCAACCGCAAGTCAAAGATTGTAATTCGACAGGATTATAAGTCGACAGGCATTATAAGTTGCCAGGATGAAAAATGAGAAGTTACTCGTTGGAATGGATGACAAATACGAAAATGTATTGAATTAAACACTGGTAATGAAGTGGTTTAAATTTATTTTTAAATGGTAGAAGTAGAGCTTCGACACTTCGACTTTTGGGTGCAGGCGTTTGTGCGGCACGTTTCGTTCGAGATGGCAGATTCGTCGTCGCTTGGCGTGGGAGTGTAGCACGATGTCTCACCGCATGAAAACCTCAGAGATCTTTAGGTGTAGCCATGTGCACCGGCAGGCGCATGCACGGATCCTATGAACCCAGTTGATTGGAGGGATGTCGGGCAGGAAGCACGTGCTTTCCACCAGGTACATTGGTTGGTTGTGTGCAAGCAGTGGATTGTGGGTGTGTGGTCTACATAAGGAAAGAGGAGTGTTGCTGAAGTTGGTGATTTCATTGGTACGTTGAACAATTCGTGAAAGGATGGTCTGGGGGGTAATTATGTAGATAGAAGATGGTTGCAGATTTACAGTACAAAGTGGCAAGATTGGCGTGATTCGTTGAAGATTGTACATTGTATACAAGATACAAGATTGTATTTTCGTTTTTTCTCATTTTTGTCAAAAGTGTTGTTGACCGGTCCACCTTAAGGAGTCCGGATATATGGAACAAGTTCTGTTAGCACAGTGGTCTTGTTAGTTTGTGTTAGCGCCAATTGTGAAGCTCTGTTGAGTAGGATGTTATGTGAATGAATGTGTAGATTCCGTGGATTTAGAAAAAAAAACCTATTGGGTGGTTGGGTGATAACAGTATCATAGGTAGGTCTCTCTTTGCCTAAGAAAATATTTACGGGAGGGGAAATGTAACGGCTGTTAATGATCAGTAATACGCAACACGAAGCCAACACTTCTCGGTGTGCCTTGCCATTACGTGAGCAGCTGTGCGCCCATCCAATTGCCGCCTAAACACGTGAATTGGTCGCGTGCTAGCACCAGGGCAGTGAGTGAGTAGAACTGTTCAACCAGTTGGAACCGGATCGCTATGAATAGCTAGCCATGTGACGTAAATCATTGGCGGGACTACCTGGCACCAGCGCGTATAAAAGGCAAGCTGGAGCAACGGTTCCTCACTTGGTGTTGGGGGGGGGGTCCGACCTGCAAGTTGATCCCTTAAACTCTTGAGGACTAGTGCAGGCTGCAACCTGGAACCACTGCCTGAATGTGTGATACTCTCTGCATAGTCCCCTAGCTACGCAGTAAGGATTGAATTGGAATTGAATTCTTAAACTTGAACTAATCATCCATTCCCTAAACACTCACATTTTTTCGATTGTTTGTTGCTATCGTTTTTTTTTTTTGCTCGTTTTAGTGTTTTATTCTTCTGTACAGCAGAAACGGCTGGGAAGACTATAGCAACTTCGTCCGTCCAACGCCTTTTTCAGTGGTAATCAAGTGGACTTTAGAAAACATGGCAAATTCAAACGTTGTTGCTTCCTTTTAGGAAATAGGCTTTTCTCGACGTGTCTCAATGAAATAATAACATTTCATCGTCGCTTTTATCCACTACAGGAAGATATGCAACCGTAAAAAAACAAAACGATTTTGGTAACGACAACATTAGCTTCATTAAAATAAAATCTCGACGCCATGTTGCATGAATGAATACGCCTACTCTCGAATCCAATTCTCCGTTAGCTGCTACTTTCGCAATTAAAACGGCGCGTAAAAATGAGGTCTAATAGCCGACAATTACACCTAAAATCTAAAACTAGGCCTACAAGCTAACACATTTTTAACCGGCAATTGTGATGGTCACTACTTTAAGATTGTGTAATAGAGATCACTGTTGCAGTGTGTGATAGAGGTGTGCGACTCAACATTTTCGTTGAAAAGGTGGCGGAAGTACACTGAATACCGATTGCGATAGGTAGTCGCTGCAGCCGCTTGTTTAGTTTCCTTGCTGGTTTCCTGTTAGTTTCCTGCCAGTTCTAGGTAGTTTCTAGGTAAATGTATTATATTTTGTTAGTTGTTTGTGTTGTTGCTAGTTTCACATTTTTTAAATAGTTTCCAGGTTAGTTTTTTGCTTCAAGTTAGTTTGTTAGTTTCTTGCTGTTCTCATGTTCGTTTCTAGATATTTTTTTGATCTGCTTTAGCTGGTTTCGTGTTAATTTATTGACAGTTTCATCCGGATTAACGCTTTGAATGCTTTGAACGCTTTGTCAGAGGAAGGGTTCGTAGGTTCACATATAGTTGACATTGAAAACAAGATTGAAATCCTGATTTAAACTTTAAAGTTAAAAAAAGGATATCTTTCTAAAACTGAATTTTAATCCCAGTTTCCGATAGTTGTTATTTTGAAGCAGTTGAGACAAAAGGAAAATGTTTTGTTTTGACATTTTGTAATGCAATGCGCAATCTATTTTTTTCCCGTTAAATGCGGGCAAAAAAGAATTTTGTTTTGTGGTAATTTATTCGAAAACCTACCATTCTTTTAATTCGGGATTAATTTCTTGCTACTTGTAAGCTTCTAGTTAATTTGTTGCAACAGTTTTGTATTTCTTTGCTTATTTATTCGTAGTTTGTTACTAGTGTCGTGTTAGTGTCTTGATAATTTCTTAGTAGTTTGCTGTTAGATAAGTTTATTTGGAACTTTATCCTCCTCGATCCCACATATCCCTTATAAAGTACATCTACGAGATAGGAAAAAGTAGGTTGCCAGGCGCACCGCGATCTTCGGGAGGGGTCTCCGGGGACCCTAGTGTGGTCAACATCTTCGTCGCCAAACCAAGTGAATGCTGGTTCGAATCCACAGCTGACCTAACTATCTATGGGTACTTAAAAAAAACAAAAAGAGTCCTTCGCATCTGTGGAAGTTATAAGCTCCTAACAAATTCACGTATAGCAAAAAAAGAAAGAAATGGAAAATTTGCGAATAAATTACCATAAAACAAGGTTATTTTTTTGCCCACAATTAAAAAAAAAGTGTTAACTAGTAAGAGGGAAAATAGACTGGTTATTTCATTACAAAATTATTAACCCAAAACAAAAAATTTTCCTTTGTCTCAAAAATGTGAAATGACTGCTTCAAAATAATAACTATCGAAAACTGCGATTACAAATCAATTTCAAAAATATATCCTTTTTTTAACTTTTAAAGTTTAAACCCGGATTTCAATCTTGCTGTCAATGTCAACTCTGTGAACCTACGAACCATTTTTCTTACAATATTTCCTCTGACAACACGTTAAAATAAGCACACGGTAGAGCTCATAAAGGTAACCCAGCGCGTTTTATGGGATCCGCCCCTCCAATTCGGTGTCACAACTCGGCAAACACGACCGAAAAAAAAAAACATATATATATAACGTAAGGTATTATTTATGTGACACGGTTGTGTTTCTCCTTCCTCACCACCGTCGTAAACGTGGCGCTGCTATTATAGTGCTTGCCTTCTGCTTATGACTGCATAGACTTCGTAATTTATGGTATATCTTGGTAGTAGCACGGTGATCGGGTGGGAGGTTGGGCCTGCTTGCTGGTTGGTAAGGGGGAGAGGGGTAATCTTGAGCTGACCCGAGCGCTTACAAGCAGCGCCCAAACGTCCGTGACAACCACAAAGTACGACATATGAAAGCGGAATGAAAAAGGGAAAAAAATAAAGATGGCGAAAAGCCAAATTGATTTTCTACGAGCCTGGGGCGTGGAAAGGGAGGGAGGGATAGATTTATATAGGTTAAGAACAAGCGCCAGTTTTCTGATTTCGGAAGGAAATTTAATAAACCGTAATTCCACGACACGTAATAAACGTTGGTCTGGCTGGCTGGTCAGAGAGCCCCAAGTGGGAATCGAAGCGCCGACTTTTTGAGAAAGAACTGTGAAAGGCCAGGAGTATATAAAATTTAGTAGGAACAAGGAGCAACTAACGAACTGATACTATACAATGTAGCGCATCGGACCAGGATTAATATACGCGCAGAGAATACTTATTCTTCCAGCAACGGAAATCTTGCACGAGATGGTGCCAGTTCTCGTTGCATTTGACTCACCTTCCGAAATCTGGCACGGGACGAGACCAGCAACGAGGCGCCATAATAGTTGGTGCATAACTTGGAATCAATGCACACCGCTACTTCTTCCCAACCCTGTTACGATAACTCACAGCTGTACGTGAATGTTCAGGGCAGTCAACCAAGTGTTCGGAAATTTTAAAAGTTTTACTTATTGAACCCCTTTTATTTCACCTAACTTAGAAAAGGTAACGAAACATGCCGGTAGAACACCATTTAAATGTCAGTTGCACACAAAGGTATTTGCAAAAAAAAGGTAACTTACTGCGACACGCTCGTATACATACTTATGAAAGACCATTTAAATGAGCGAATATGACAAAACATTTGCGCTCACAGCGTACTTGAAAGAACATGAACGTCTACATGCTGACAAAAGACCATTTAAATTTGAAGTTTGCGACAAAATATAGGCACGATTTAGTATATTTGAAAAAAAAACATGTACGGCTACACAGTGGTGAAACATCATTGAATGTCAGTTGTGCACAAAAATATTTGATAATAACGGTAACTTACTGAGGCACGTGTGTATAAACTGGAGAGGAACCATTAAAAAGTGAAGCAGGTCACAACTCTTTTTTTGAAATCTAGACACATGCTAGTGTGTCGGCGCTAAGTAACAGTAGATCATCCCATTGTAGACATCCGATTGTTAAAAAATTGATTGTTAATGATAAAAAGGCAGCTCACTAGCAGACATGTGTCTGTTAACTGTAAGCAACTGAAAGCATATTTTGGCATGTTGAGGATAAATCCCAATGCGACATAAATGTTTCAAATTGTGGAAAATGTAAGGGGAAGGGTCAGAGATTAATAAAAACCAAAATTTAAAGGATGAGTGTCCACCAATCATAGAGAAAAAGATGCCTCAATAACGTTGTTTTTATTAATAAGATTTTTCCCATGTTAAATCCCATAGACTTTTTGCTCATGGCTAGCGCAAAATTGTGAAGTACTACGTACCTGAACTTTTGCACACGGATGCATGGTGATCTGAAGATGGTCCTTTTGTTGGTTTGGGGGTTGTAGGGGTCAGGACAAATGAGTGGGAGGGTTTTGAAATTCGCCACCGGCGAATTTAAATTTCGTTTCTTTTCCAAGCTGCAACCAAAATTTTAAGCAACAATGGCTTGAACAATCAAGACTGGTCCTTAGATTTATTGTAAAAGCCTGGACGAACTAAAAACGGAACTGTAACGAAGGGACAATATAAATAAACATTAACGTTGCCGTGGATTGCGTAAGAATAAAGGGATGCACGTTAGATGATGGTTACGCAACAATACGAGCATACACGAGCTAATGGTTTTTTTTTTGTTAATAACCCAAAAATAAAATGCTTCACGTTCTGCTGTTTTAGTAACAGCGACCTTCGGGGGTTTCTGCATGACTAAATGTGAACGAAATCTTGAAAAAATTAAGGGGAAGGTGCAGGGATAAACAACACAACTGAAGGGGATGCGCTGATTGAGTGAGCGAAGCGAACGAAATCAGCGATTGTTAGCCAGTGTGTGCAAAAATGGGATTGAAGCATATTAAACAGACGGTGTAACCTTATGTACGTTCATAGTCCTATGAAAGTTGTATATGCACCCAAAACCAAAACTGGTAGAAAAACCCGCCAAGTTTCCAAAAACGGTCGGCCTTCGAAGGTAGTGATATCATTCCACCAGGGAAAGGTCGCCAAGGTTAATCCTGTTAACCAACTTAATCGCACCGAATAATACTTTGGACGTTAAATGAAAACTTGAAGATTGCTACCGCTAGTAGCAATCTTCTAGTTTTCATTTAACTTTCGAACTATTAGTATGTGCGATTAACTTGGCTAATAGGATTAACCTTGGCGACCTTTCCCTGGTGGAATGATATCACTACCTTCAAAGGCCGAACGTTTTTGGAAACTTGGCGGGTTTTTCTACCAGTTTTGGCTTTGGTTTTGGTTTTGATAAGATATATACTTCAGACAGGAGGAGACAGCATTAACAACTACAGTTCTACACTTCGCCCCGACTCCATGACAGCTTTTACATGTATAGTTTCTTATAAGGTGGATGCATTTTTCGTGGTACACCAGTTCACAGAGTGACCCTATACTCATCATACACAGGGCCAGAGTTTGAATACCGTGTCTCTCCTCGTTCTATGGAACTCTTTATGTTCTCATGAATAGACTTATCTTCCCACGGGAGTCTAAATACTGCTTGTCTCTCTTAGTTCATCTAAACTATGTTCTCAAGGATAGATTTGTATTCCCACAGGAGTTTTAATACTGTTTGTCTCTCCTCGTTCCTCTGAAACACTGTATGTTCTCAGGGATAGACATGGACACCCATGGGAGGCTTACCACCGTTTGCCTCTCTTTATTCCTTTGGAACTCTTTGTGTTCTCATGAATAGACTTGTATTCCAACGGGATTCATTACACTGTTTATCCTCCGTTCCTCTGAAACTATGTTCTCAGGGATAGACTTGTATTCCCACGGGAGTATTAATGCCGTTTGCTCTTCTCGTTCCCCTGGATCTCTTAATGTTCTTATGGATAAATTTTTATTTCCATGAATAGGGAAAAAAATAACAATCTTGGCTCCAATGTTTTTCTTTGTTTATTACCTTTACATTCGGCGATTTTATTAAAAAGCCAGCTTATGCTACACAATAGAGGGCTGTTTTTAATATATAAATATATATATATATATATTTTTTTTTTTTACATTAAATGCTTTAATTCAGCAATTAATTTGGTAGTAGCTAGGATCATGGGTTGATAGGGAATAGTGTTATAAGGTTTATCAGGTTGTATTTTTCCCTAGGATCTGGATGTGCAGTATCATATATTAGAAAGTGAACTGGATACCGCAGCTTACCTCTTGAAAGCCTATGCAGAACAACTCTGGTGGTAGTTGTATTATTAACTACCACAACTACCGACAGGGCCCAGCGTAGGCTTGGAAGAGGTAAGATGCGATATCTACTTAACTTTGCAACATCCGGTAGTATTTTGACACTCTAGTAAATGGCCCCACACGTAATTTAGTCTACATTTGAGTATACTAGAAATTATTAGTGAATATTTACTAAATAAGCTGTTGGTACCTAGAAAAGCCAAACTACGGCCAGTAAGAGAAGAAATTTTCTTCAGGGACTGAAGTGAATCAGAAAATCAGAAGTGAAACAACTGTCGCGCTCTAGTAGTGAACTACTAAAGTAGTAATTGTGTTCCTAGTATGCTTGTACGGCGGAGTTCTCCATTACGAGACACCTAAACACCAAACCCTTGATAGGATTAAAAAAAAATTAAAAGTCCAAGTTCATACTCAAAACGTCATACTCAAAACGTCATACCGTTTATGCGATGTTTTGATTATTTAAAACGGAAATTTTGAACCCTTGGCCTGACCTACATGTACAAACTTTTAACATTTATTAAGAGCAAAGAGTAGCAAAACAATATACTTCAGATCGCAGCTCCAAATCCTTCATGGTTAAAAAGTAGTTGTATTTTTGCTACGTTCTCAAACTATATATATATATCTTTGAAATTGGAATGTTAGTCACTCCAAAACGCATTGTATTTCACATATATGTAATTTTAAATGTAGGCAATGCTCTTGAGATCTAACAACAAAGCTTTTTTTTTAATATAATCTGTACATACATTAAGAATATTGGGCGTTTTTCTTCTTTCTGTAATGATTAGTATTAAAAAAACGCTTACACGTATAAAATACAGATGTAAGCTTTAAAAAACATAAATGCTCTAATTCTTGTAAACGAATTCTTGTAAAGGAAGTAGACAAGAAAAATAAATATTTGCCATCAGCGTCACACTAGTTCGCGTAAAAGAAGCCTTAAAAACATTGAGTTAGGCCCAACAAGGATAAGAAATTTGTCAGGTACTGCCGCATCGTCTAAAAAAGTGTTTCATCGATTATAGGGTTTCTGACAAACTACACACATATTTCACCATTTTCTTAATTTTTCACCGATTTTGATGTTTAAATAGAGCATTTTCATTCGTCCAAAAGTCAACTCATTGCATTAAAGTCTTGATTTAGTGAAAACCAGTTAACACGTTAAACCAGAAAGTTACACACAAAATAAAACACGAAGAAAAAGAAGTTGCCGTTAAGTTGATAAACAGTCCCCAAATCCCCAAAAAAGCCTTTAAGATTAGCCTTTCTCCTGTATAGCTAATAATACTACAATTTTGTAGCTGACCTGCGCCCATCGCCGTCGATAGCGAGTTAAACGACAGCGCACATGC
Source organism: Lithobius niger (assembly GCA_023313725.1). Lineage (NCBI taxonomy): Eukaryota > Metazoa > Arthropoda > Chilopoda > Lithobiomorpha > Lithobiidae > Lithobius > Lithobius niger. Next base: position 27,626 of record JAHWFP010099278.1, on the reverse strand, counting down.
AGTTGGTCTGCCCGCAGTTTTATTTTATTTTCCATTGATAGATAGATAATAATCTTTTAATAGAACGAGAATACGTAGCAATTTCTCGCTTATTTGTGCCCACTATACAATATATTTTCAAATTTTTTACAACAAATTTTATATAAAAATTAAATTTATAGTTACCTTTAGTACAAATAACATATGGATTATTAGTAACATTGAAAGGAAAATGAACATACCTTTTTATACAGAATTCGAACATAGAAACAGGATTTATGTTATACTTACCTTTTAGCGTTTTTCTTATTAGTATCAACCTAAGTTTACATAATAATTTCGCAATACACTTTTTACTTCACAATAAAAATTTATACATTTTACCGTTTCAGGTAGTTGATTAAAGATAAAATTGCAACAGTAAAAGCGGATTCCTTAACCCGATAGTTCATTACCAGAAGGGAAAAAATGTCTACGTTGTCTACGACGGAGTGTCTACGTTGTAACTATCGCTTTCTATTCCATCGTTTGGCACAAGGCCGTCTAGGAGAGAAGCAGCAGGTTTCAGATCATTGTTTCCGGTCAGGTGATTAACAACGACAAAATCCTATTTACCAAATCAGTGCTAATAGCTTTAACTTCCTGGCACGTATTCGAACAGGCGTAGTCGGGAGGCAAGACGCACAATTTCTACTTCAGCCGGCCTTGTCTCGAAAAACTTAAATGCCTCGTTTTAAGTTTGTTGAAACGCTCTTCTTGATAAATGACACATGCTTGGGTTACACACAGCACACGGGATATAGCATCACACATATGTATTATATAGGTAAAAATTTACACGGCTTAAATTTTAACGTACGTTTTCCGCTAAAGTAAAAGACTAGTTCGATAACTATAGCCGTATGGGGGTAGAATTGTGTTGGAGACTCCTCCTTCTTGTCATTCCAGGCATCAAGTAATAAAACAGGAAAATGGTTGAGTTAGGCTAAAAATTCTTCGAAACATCCGAAAGAATGCGCATTGCCACTTATTGTTTAACGAAGATTTCCCAAGCCATTCTTTGTTCGGTAATACAAGTAAGGAAAAAAAATCGTTCTCCATTCTTTCTACGAATACAAACAAAACGCATTTTAAAACGTGTGCCAAGTTGCTCAGCGTTGGTTTCCAAGATTTTCAGCTATAGCGTCTCTCAAATTCACGATCTTGTGTATTATTTATTGCCTCTTTCACGTTCTCGTCTATTATAAATGTATGATTTCCCACATCTCCTCAGTCATTATTTCTGCTGTTTTATATAAATACTCCGAAAGTTCATCTTGAATGGCTTCGTTGCTTGGCTTTCTGCCCGTTCGTTCCAAAAGAAAAGCATTTCCAGAAAGCAATACAAAAAAGGAAGCGAAAAATATAAAAAAAAATAAATAAAAAAAATAAAACCAGGGCCAAGGCAAACGGTCGTCACTAGTTATCGCCACTTAAAGCCTGACGTCATTGCAACAATTGACGTCATATCGGAAACCACCAAACGTAACCAAGAGAGCCACAAAGACGGATTCGCGCTGCAGGACGAAGGAGTGTCTATGATAATAGTAGCCCGTGTTTACTTTTCGTTCTGGTCACGACCTATTCGGCAAATTGTGTAACTACCCGTTGCAACTATTTTCAAGGCAGGCTCTATAGGTTTTAACTAAATAAATAGGCACGGAAAGTATCACTCGGGCTAATGTTAGTCCGGGCAAGTATGCAACAGCGTTGAAACGACCTTGACGCCGAGAAGGCGATAGCTTCTTTAAGCCATATCCGACTGGGATAGAAATCGCGTGTTTCGCCTCCCAGCGCCATTGCAGTTCTCGGAAGGGCTGGAAAGTTAAGGCGGCGTTTAACGTTACTTTCTTAAAATACGACTCTTGTAAGGCTGAACCAACTGGTGTGGGGCCAGTAAGCCAAACTCGCACCTTCTCTCCCAGGCGGCCTTGGGTAAACGGTGACACAGGAAGCGAGAGTTACAGCATCCTGTAAACGTGTACGCATTCATGAGCTCCTGCCAAATCAATCTAAGCTGCCTAATATATTGGTAAATTTATTCAGTTAAAATTTAAAAACCAAACTGAAGGAACAAACCCTCACCCGACAAGATGAGAGAAAGAAACGGAAATTAGCTGTTTGCTCCATTATGTTTCTTCGTTATACAAGAGGAGATATTGGCGGGGATGTGAGAGCAATAGATAAAGAAGAACAAAAGTGCCAGCGAAAACAAAACCAGTATTAACATCAAGATTAAAAAAATACAAAACATTAATGGAAATGACAATCAACATACAACAAAGAAAATGTCGAGGAAAGTAATATTAACAAAATTTGGTCTAATAATTAAAGAGCAAATAAGGCAATTTATACTTGTTTATTAACAATAATAACAAGCCTTTTCAAATTCTCATGCAAAGTGAACAATTAAAATCCGTTGCACGTAGCATTTTATACAATAAAAAGAATGAATTCAAGTTTCACCAATTCAATTACGATTTTTTTACTGCTGGATGCCATTGTTACCAGAGTGTGTTACGTTAACTGCAATATAAATTACTCACGCAATTTTCAGATGTTATATTTTAGCCTTTTTTTTTTTTATCAAATGTTGGTTTTTTTCAGGGAAAGAATTAAAAATATACGCACAGATGTTAAATCAGTTAACACACTTTCCAGGCAACGGAATCCATGGCGAGAATTGATACCAGAATGGGTAAATCGGCTAAAATGGGTAAATTCTTTTTTATTGTATAAAATGCAATATACAACTGATTTTAATTGTTCTCTTTGTATTCACGTGAGTTAAAAAGGCTAATTATTTAATAGTGTAAATCACAATTTGCCCTTCACAGAAAATAAAAACAAAACGCTACAAAACACCAAAATTTACAAGAACAGAAAGAAACACTCAACTCTCAATGCTGAACTGTTTTACCTTAGGAGTTGAATAATGAGACATTTTTTAGCATGTACAAAAGTCTTATTTCCTCTTTTTAAATGACGTGGTATCAAACGTTTGCAGCAGCTGAACCCCTCCCCCAAGGTGTTAATGGGAGAGTGGGGATTATCAGAAACTTGGCGTTCATTAGTGCTGTGTCTTTCACTTTTTCTGAATCGGTTCGGTTTTTGGGGGGAGGGGGCTAACAAAAGTAACATTTCAGTTGCGATTTTTGTAGCTGAGCATTACGTTGCACGGTTCTGCTTGTGAAAAATGTACGATAAGAGTCAAATTTGAGCTAGTTTAAGCCCTGACGACTTCTAATGAAATGTGAATTGTTAAAGCAACGAACCGATTACGAACATTATTTCTTCAGGTACCTGTTATTGTCACGGATTGAGATGATTGTACGAACTTGCCCAAACAACGTCGTATAGTTAGCGCTATCCACGTAGCTTTGTTACCGTGGCAATGGCAGTTTCACTATCGCTGTGGGCTCGCAACTTCCAGCGACCAGATCTTGTGGAAGATCGTTGAAAAAATACGCGCTTACTTCATTTTCCACGGTTATAGGCTGTTATCAAGGTCCTTATGTAAGCCTCAGCATGAACTTCCATGTTAAACGTCAAACTTTGAAGTTCTATAGTCTCCCCCAGAATTGACATAGACCAACGAAATTCGGTATTTGGGGTCGTGTCGTAACTATTTCACCACATTACAAATTTTAATGACAACAATCAAACCGTTCGGCGTCCACAGCATGGCCATTTCTTGTTGTTGTTGTTGTTGTTGGGACTCTTTGCCCTCACCTGGAGACCGAACCACTGAACCGATTTTCAAGTTCTATAGCTTAAAACGTAGGTATGGACACGGCCTAGGGCCTTTCGCAGGCTATTTTAAAGTAACTACAATATTCTTGACACGCGAACCAATAAACCGATTTTCAATTTGTATAGCTTAAAATGTAGGTATTAACACCGACCAGGGCCTTTTAAACCCGATTTTGATGTGACTGCAGTATTCAAGTCGGCAGAGCCATTATTATTGCAGAGCACTTGGCAGAAATCAATAATGTACTCTTTGCCCTCACTTGGAGATCGAACTACTGAACCGATTTTAGAGTTCTATAGCTTAAAACGTAGGTATGGACAAGGCCTAGAGCCTTTCGCAGGCTATTTTAATGTAACTACAATATTCTTGACACGGAAAGCCAAATGTGCTAGAACGTTTGCTCTAACCTAGAGATCGAACCAATGAACTGATTTTCAATTTGTATAGCTTAAAATGTAGGTATTAACACCAACCAGGGCCTTTTGAACACGATTTTGATGTGACTGCAGTATTATCGTCGGCAGAGCAATTATTATTGTAGAGCACTGGGCAGAAATCATCAAGTGGAGTAACAAATTTTTGCAAATCGAGCTATAAACATGAAATTTGGTACACAAGTCTTGGACCCCATGAAATACCTCCCGCCCAAGTGTCTTCAGCACCTTTCCCCCACCCCCTCCCAGGGGCTTTGGCAACAAATTCTTACAGATCAAGCTAAAATCATGAAATTTGGCGCATAAGTCATTCGTAGCAGCATAAATCGAATCAGCCATGGAACCCACATGAAATACCCACAAAGGGACCCTAGCAACCACCCTGTGCCCCCTCACTAAGGTTTGACCAACAAATTCTTGCGGATCAAGCAAAAAGCATGAAACTAGGCACTGAAGTCATTCTTAGCATTACAAATCAAACCAAACATGGAACCCCCACGAAAAATCCCAAGGGGCTCCCTAGCGCTCCCCTGTGCCCCCTCTCTGGTGCTTGACCAACAAATTATTGCAGATCGGGCTAAACACTTGAATTGCGATACACAAGTCTGAACTTTCTATGGAACCCCCTCGAGATAATCTACAAGGCACCACAACGATCCCCAACCCGTGCTCCATCCTTGAGGCCTGACGAACACATTCTTCCAGATAGTACTAACGGTGGAGAGATATGGTAAGGGGTAAATTAACCCTGGGGAAAGCGAAACCCGATGTGGTCGAACCCTGGGGGTTTGGGGGAAATCCCAAGGGATTTTGAAAAGTTAAAAGTGGTTAGATATGCTCTTGTGCAAGTCGAGGGGAAGGAACCCCTGGGGTTTCGGTTAAAACACCCTCGGATGCATAACTCACTACATCATTTTCCCCTGGAATATTAGAGGGTGGAACATTTTCCCTAGAGGTTTCTACTCTATACTTCCTCAGGGGTTCAGCACAAAATCCCCGGGGTTCGACCACCTCGACTTTTCCCTCCTCCTGACCATAGCTCACCTTTTTGCAACCCCAGGGTTTTTTTCACCCAAGGAAAACGAAAACCCCGGACCATATCTCTCCACTGTAAAAGAATGAAATCTGGTACACAAGTAATTGTTAGCAGTAGAAATCAAACTAGCTATGGAACTTCCACGATATCCTCCAAGGCCCCTCAGCGCTTTCCCCTATTCCCGCTCCATGAAGTTGATTTCCGAAAAATTCTTGTTGATCGTACTGAAAGCATGCATTTTGGTACACAGATCATTCCTAGTACTAGAAATTGAACCAACCATGGATCCCCACGAAATACCACCAAAGCCTCCCCCAGCATTCCCCCCCCCCCCTACCTGGGCACCCCATGAAGCATCATCAAGATTCTTGATGAATGTACTAAACGCATCCATTGTAGCAGTGGAAATCCAACTACACATGGAACCCCATGAGATACACCCACCCTCCAGTGCTTCCCTGTGGCCTTTCCATGAGGTTGATGATCAACAAATTCTAGTTCGATTTGTACTGCTAAGAATGACTTGTGCACCAATTCACGTTTTAGCACGATCAGCAAGAATTTGTTGGTCATTTGTTAGCCAAAATTGGAATTTGGAATTAGAAATTGAAATTAGAATTTGTTAGCGAAAAATCATAGTACCAAAATTCGTAGTACTACAGGTGAGTGTGGTAGGGGAACAGGTACGGGCCTTAGGGGATATCTTGAGAGATTCCATAGCTAGCTCGATTTATTAGAATTGACTTGTGTACCAAATTTCAAATGCTCGATGTTCATAATTAGCCCAAATTCTGGCCCGTAACAGCTGTACTAATCCTGAAAATCGATGCTCAATTTTACAACATAAAACGTTCGTATGATGAAGGCCTATGGCCTTTCGAACGCTATTTTAATGTCACTACAAGTATTGTTGTTGTTCTTCTTCGGGAAATTTTGCTCTCACGTAGAGATCGAACCAAAGAACCGATTTTCAAATTGTATAGCTCTTAAAATTGAGTATTAAATTGGCTTTCTTATAACAGTTAATTTAAGGTGATTACAGTATTCTTTTCTGTGTTATTCTTGCCGAGACAAGAAAAAAAAATAATGGATATTAGTATTAAAAAACGCTTAAGCGTATAAAATACGAATGTAGGCCTTAAAAAACTTAAAGCCGTAAAGGAACAGATATTAGAAAAAGACATGTAAGCCATCAGCGTCGCACTAATACGTGTAAAAGAATCTCTAGCTTGTTTTTTGGGTCGCTGGAGATTCTTTTACACGTATCAGTGCGACGCTAATGGCTTACATGTCTTTTTCTAATATCTGTTCCTTTAGGGCTGCAAGTTTTTTAAGGCTTACATTCGTATTTTATACGCTTAAGCGTTTTTTAATACTAATAAATATTTAGTGCCGTGGCAAATACCGTGTGGTCTTTTTGCTTGCAATATTGCAGCTCCTGCAACGATTTGCTAAGTGCCTACGTTAAGCATGCATTTCTAGCACTAGACGATCAAAATAAACAGCACAGTGACAGATTAGCCCACAGCGATCTACAAACCGTGCTGCACAAAAAAATGATTGGTGCCTCGCCAAGCGATTGCGGTTATTGTTCAGCTCACTGAAAATAATGTTATTGTGAAGGTTTTACTGGCAATCGAAATGAATGAATAGAATTTTGTGGTTGCGTAATTACTTAACCCGCCTGCAGTTTTGGGTTCAGTTAACTCTACCATAAATTTCAAAATACGCAGGGTTTGCGGTAGATGATCACATTTTTGTCAATGGGGTGCAGCCATTTTGTTTTTGCTGCCAAGCTAGCACCTACATTTCGTTCTGCATGGGTGCAACTATCACGAAACGAAGAAAAGAGACGTGTCAAGTGCATGTATAGCACTGCAAATTGCAGCTAAACTGAAAGCAAAATGAAGATGCACGAGAATCCTGTAAAACGATTCTTTGTTTGAGTCGCGGTAGGAGTTTATGAATGCATACGCATATTTTACCTCTAATCACAAGTATGCCAGGGGCAGAAGCTGTGGGTGTCGTTTTCTGGCTCCAGACCAGTTACGCGTCAATTTTCAGGCGTCAATTTTCAGTTGTTTGCCAGTGGTGCCGGCTAGGACGTAAGACACGCGATTTCTGCCACAGTCGGCCTTGGCTTGAAGAAGTTATATCCAATCCGTCGCTGTTGCACGTGGAGTGGCTACATGTCTGGACTATAGCGCGAGACACATTTGTCGCACATATCTGTTAGGTTAAAACTGTTACAACGTATTTTTAACGAGAGATATCCCAGAAAATAGTTGCAACCAGTCGTGCCACAGTTGGTCGCATGGAGTTAAGGCGCGGTTACGCAACGACTCGGCTTTATATTTTCACAGCTAGAATTCATTCGCGATGGATGTGTCGTTGCCATGGTAACAACGCTACCCGGATTAGCTAAACCCGACATCGTTTGAGTAAATGCTTGAAGTCTTATCATTTGTGACAATAAGAAAGATTTCATCTTGACGAAACGATTTTCCCAGTAAGCTTCTGAACTCACATATTGACTGTTTTCGTTGCGAGCCGGCAGAGCTAAAATAGCCGCCGCATTGGAATTTCAGGTGATTTCTAGCTTCTAGCTGCGAGAAGGCGAAGGCGAATCGTTGCGTAAATGCGCCCTTACGATCCACAACGAGAAATGGAACATGCGGTGAAAGGAGCGCTCCTTTAAGTCTCTCCTCGCCGTGCCAACTACTTTTGACCAAAGCAAGGCAGAAAACACGCGCAAACGTCATCTGTCTTTGTTACGCGGCTAGAGATGACGTTTAAAAACGGTCCAACACCCGCTGGGCCAACCCTAAAGTCACGAGTGATGAGTCTAGCACGAGCCAAAATCCACACGCACCTCGTTCTTTTGTCGTGGAGCAAATGTTGAGCCGTCAACTTAATTTTAGAATTCATGGACCCAATTATAATCACGATTTTATAACTGAATTGGGGAATATTAGCTGAATTACTCTAAAATTTACGTGCTATTACAAACATTAGTTACGTAACTATTAAACGCACCATGATTAAAGTGGTTCTTTGAAAACAATCGTACTTTTAATGCGTGAAACAATTACAGGACGGACAGCCAAATGGGCTCGATTATACGTCAGACTACCAAAGCTGGAAATTGAACCTCGACGTTTGATACCAAAGGTTTACCCTACGACTCAGAAATATAGAGGCGGCACAGTAAATACTTTTCCGTTTGTTGGTAAAAACTAAAGCTTGTTTATATATTCTTTAAAGGTGAGATAATTCGAATAACGCTTTTATTGCATAAAATGCTTTTTTTATACAGTTTTAATTACAAAATAAAATAACATAAATTGCTGGTGCGCACGCAACATTTAAACAATATTAATAAAAATTTCGATATTTTCCAACTTTGCCATATTTTCTTCCCACCAGATAAATGCTTTGCCAAGAAACTTTCAGGCATAGCAAATTTTTGAATTAGTATTTTTTTAACGTATTCTTTATAATTATTACAGGAGTGAAAGCTCATTCAGTTATAAATAAAAAATTTTAAACCAATTATAGTGAGAGTTATTTGTTTTCTCTTGCGTATATACAGCGATCGATATGGATACTAATTGTCTAACACGTGTGAATAATTTCCCCTCCTAAGAATATAATCCTAAGAATACAATAATATATAAGAATATAATACATCTAAAAACCCAAATGATTTCTTTGCCGCGGTTCCACGACGCTTACACAACCGAAAAACCAGTGGTCGCTTGCATTTCTAGCTTTTCATCATCTGCGATGGGATAGCATGGCGGCGCACACCCCTCAATTAAAGACGAGCCCACTACGATTCTCCTATCGGTTTCATTTTTAAACTGTAAGTGTTTAATTAGAACACTAGTGAACTAAAGCCACACTAAAAATATTCATTACCGTTTGGCAGTTTTATCACACGGGAGGCTTCCAAACTGTTTAGTCAGGGCGTTTTGAATATTTCATTATCTGACGGGCGACGGCGACGGCGACGTTGCCAACGGCACGACTGATATGGATGGATTAACTAGATAGCACAGTCATTGCCGAAAAGTAGTTTTATGAATTCGCTACTCCCTCCCATCCCCTGAAAAAAAATTTCATACAGTAGTAGTTGTTTTAAATATTTCTCCTCCCCCTCCTTCCAAAAAAAAAGTACTAAGCATAAAAGTCATGAACGATTGTCCAAACAAGTAGCCCAAGTCTACGCTAATTTCGCATACCGACATGATTATACAAGCTTGTTATCTAGTTCGTACGTATCAGATCAGTGGGGCCACGTGCTTACGTCAGTGATCTGTAGCATAATTTGAGCAAGTTGCCAGTCATTGGTCAGTTGGTGGTGACATCAGCCGCTGACGAAGGCTACATAGTTCCCAGTAATTGGTCGTGGACGGATGACGTCAGTCGGCTGTAGAAAAAATAACGAACCAAGTACGTTTGCTGCGAACAAAAATCTTTGATTATTTCTAGTGGAGGATTTCCCGAACGAATTCGACCCATTTTCGAACTTAGACCAGTAGAAATGTGCCATAGAATCTGTGTGCAAAATTAGATAGAAATCCGATAAGTCTTTAAAACGTTATAGCGCGAACACACAGACAGACAGACACCCACCCAGACAGACAGACAAACTGTTTGCATAAGAGTCTAACTCGACGCTAATAAATTCAGATGCTAACTTATTTCCGTTGATTTTTTGCCTTAAATGTCAGACTGATTAAGCGGGAGAATTGAACCAAGGACCTTTGAGATCAGCGGCCGAACCCAACCCCTCAGCCATGCCTAGGCTATGAATAAGGCCGTGTCAGGGAAGGGTTGCAGCCGTAGATCACCCTACAATCCCACACGTCAACTGAGGATCAAGATTCAAGAAGCTGACCGTACATATTGTCCGCCACACGGAATGAAAGGGGATTTTAATACACAGAAATTCGTGTTAAAAACACCACTCCAGATGCAACGGTACATTTGTTGTGGCATCCGGATTACTTGGAAACGTTTTCTTAATTCGCTCCACTGTCAAAACGGCTTTAAACGAATTAAGGGATAGGCAAATATTTACTGATATTGACGGTTTAACTACTCGTCAATGACTAACTTGGTCAAAGAGTTACTGACCATCAGTGTAATGACCACACTAGAGGTTTCTGCATGTAGACCTTCAGCTAACCAACATGGTTACCGTACTGAATTTCAGATTTTCACACAAACCCAGTCATAGTCTAAGGGACTGCAATTTTGGTTTGGCACTGGTAAACATTTTTAACATCTACTGGCTAATAAATCCAGGCACAACTTCAGGTTTCCAATTTGGGATATGAACACAGTTTAGTCGACAGTATATTCAGCCAAATATTATTTTTTGACGTTGATTTCTGATTAACATCACTGAAAAGTGATTAAACGGTATAGAGCTAATGGTTAAACATCAATTTTATCTTTTAAAGTCAATATCCCAAAAGCCCCTTAGCCAGTTTTATTGATTTTAAACTAAAATTTACGAATAAAGCATAGAATTTTCATATGTTTTAATTTTTATTTTTTATTTTTCAAAGATATTCCAAAAAATCAAGTAAATTGGGCAACGGGTTCAAAAGTTAAGGTGGGGACACAGCTGATGACAGACAGATATCAGCAGACGATGATTAATGCCTTTGCACTGCTCGTCACTGCATGTCACTAAAACGGAAATTTACGAATTAGCAGAAATTTCTCATACCTGCGTTTCATCTCTATAATCGCAGTAATTCGACTAAACACTTTAAAATATTTGGTGGGCTCACGAACCCTCACCAGTCACCACCCTTTAATAAATGTTGACCCGTCCCTAATGTTGTTGACAGTGTCGTACACTAAAACGAACAGGAGAAATACCGTAAATATGTGTACGTTTCTGTGTCATTTGCATCGCATACAGTACCATTACGTCGACTTGTTAACACTAATTGGAGGCCATCGTAATGCGAACTAAACGTTTCTATCAAAAATTATAGTTGTCGGGAAAAGAAAACGACTTGGTGAGTCAAATCCCTTCGCTTTCGTTTTCGCTTGGGATGGGAAGGGGGACGGGGGAGGACAAGGTCTTAAGAACAAATCCTTACTAGATTTAGTTCTTGGAATTCGTGTCGTCCCAGATGACGCTTTACGATTTCCCGCCAAACAGAGCAATTTAACCACGGTTTAGTGTCAATGCCGAGGGTCGATTCCCACAAGCTGGGATGGATTTTTTTTTTGTTTCGTTTTTATCTTCTTTGCTCTACACTTCCTTGGTAATCATTCAGAGTTACGGCACAATTTTATGCATCTATAAAAGCAGCAATGAATGACATTTTGCGCCGACCCCAGCCCACATAGAGGGGGAGGTTTCCATTTCTGTCTAGTAACATTTAAGATGTTATTCTTTTGTCTTGGAGTTTATGTCTTGGCGCCCAAGTACGAACATTTGCATTTAAAGAAGCCAGTCGATCGAGCACGCACAGCGAACACACGGATGAGAGGATAGACCCTTCTTTTGATTTATACAAGTATTTTTTTTGTAAACGAGATTGGCACATTCGCCATGTATAGTGACTATCCTTGGTAAGCAGTGATGGGCAAAAGTAGTTTTCGGACTTGGAATGAACCGATTCAATTCCACTAGATGAAATTGATGGATTTGATTTGAACCAATGGTTGCTAGAGAGAGAGAGAGATAATATTTGGCTATATTTTTCTTTACATGCTAAGGAATACAGCAATAGGATAATGACACTCTAATAGAGAGAGCCGCACATAATTAGGTCTACATTGGTGTGATTAGGCCTATAATTTGCATAACGAATAGTTACTTGGCCATATGTGGGTTCTAATGCATCGAACAAAGTGGTGATCACTATAGGACGTTGGAAGCTTATTGTACTTAATCCAAATTGGATGGCAGCAACAGAACTACGAGACTTGATTTTCCGTTATGGTCAGCGATTTATTTGCAAGGCCCACATTATTTGGCGGGCTACCCTGCCTCTAAACACTGAACGGAAGTCAGGTTGCTAAGAGATTAAGTTGAGATAGCCAAAATTCATAGCCGGAAATATTGGGGCAAAATTCAAAATATCTTCAAATAATACCACTTACATGCTGTAAGTTTAACTCAATGGCCGGAATCCACCCAAACCCAAAACTGGTATAAGAGAAGCTGCCAAGTTTCCAAAAAGGGTCGGCCTTCGAAGCTAGTGATGTCATTCAACCAGGGAAAGGTCGCCAAGGTTAATCTTGTTAGCCAAGTTAATCGCACCGACTAATAAACTGGAACATTGCTACATCAGTGGATTCCGGCCATTGACTTACTTGACAGCATGTAAGTGGTATTATTTGAAGACATTTTGAATTGTACTCCAATATTTGCGGCTATGAATCTTGGCTATCTCAACTTAATCTTTTCAATTGGCAACCTGACTTTCGGTCAGTGTTTAGAGGCAGGGTAGCCCGCCAAATAATGTGGGCCTTGCAAATAAATCGCCGAACCAAAAGGGAAAATCAAGTCTCGTAGTTCTGTTGCTGCCATCCAATTTGTATTAAGTACACTAAGCTTCCAACGTCCTGTAGTGATCACCACTTTGTTCGATACATTAGCAATCTTCAAGTTTTTATTTAACGTCCAAAGTATTGGAACTTGGCTGACAGGATAACCTTGGAGATATTTTCCTGGTTATTAACAATGAATAATGGTTGAATGGGCTTCCATCTTCAAGGGCAGTGGTCCCAGCAGAAAGAGGGTCCTTGTGCACTCCTCCAGTTTTGACGAGGTCGGGCGCAACAACCAAATGACGGACATGATACCGCCGTCAGCAGTCCGGGACAAAGTCCTAATAGGGTGAAATCAGCCACGCCGGCGAAGTATCAGGCCCAATAATGGTGCTGCGTGATACCTTGCTGATGCACCAGGCCCAGTGAACCAGAATTTTTTCGAGAGTAAGGAGATTTCAGATAATGCGCTGTTGAAACTAATTTTATCACAATGTGACTCCACTGACTGGAATTGGCATTTAATTTCAGTAGTTGCCGATGGTGCTATCGACTAACAGCCCATGTTATGGTGCCTAAAGAAACTCCATAAATTTCAACTAAATTAGAAAGGTTGGGGAGATTTGGCAAGTGGCGTCATCTTTTAACACAAAGCAGCAAATTTGCAAACTAAAGAGGTACACAATTCCAAACAACAACTTCAAGACATCGACTTAGATCCGCATTCTAAACACGCATTGTCTACCGATATCCGCATCTCAACCCTCTTGTAACACAATACAAGCGGGTTCAAAGGGTTTTGTAGCAAGCGTTTTGGGCACAATACAAAGAAGCAGGAACACAACAATGAACTAGTGCTGAGAACTAGTTATCACTTGTTCTCAGTACTATATCATACACGGTGTATATATATGATTGAAGTCCTCTCTCCAGCAAAACTAAAACTATTAATTTCTCCGTTTCTATTCAATATATTTCGACCAAACTTGGCCAAATAATAGATAGCAACTTTTCGTAACTTTACACCAACTTTTATCGCAATTCCATGCAAGAGTAAAAGTAGGGAGCCACACGGAAATTTGAAAACTGTTCACTTGTTGTTGTTCTTCTTCTTCTTGTGTGACACGGTTTCAGAAAAAACTACTGCACCTACCTAAAATCTGAAACATGATCTGAGCCAGAAATTTCCCTGGGCTTCAACCTTACAGGGACCACTTTTTCGATTGGTCCATCCATTCCGGAGTTACGGGACCCTAAACGATCATTTGATTGTTTTACATTGTTTTAACCATTGTATTTAGGGAACAATGCCACTCAGCAAACTCCAGATTCATTCTTCGTGCACGTGTTATGTCTTTGATAAAAAGTTGATTGTTGAACGGTAAAACGGAAGGGCAGCTGCTTAAGCCCGACCTTGTTTGCCTTGGCGATAAATGATTTTCTGGTTGAGTTGAGCCTTTCGTCCAACATCGTTTGCTACGCAGACGATGTGGCTGTTTGGTTTGTTGGCAAGGACTTATTTCTTCTTGCGGAACATGCACAGCGGGCGCTTGATCTTGTAGCCATGCGTCTGGCTGATAGGGGTCTTCTTTTGTCTCCCTCTAAAACTGAAGTTGTGGTCTTTTCTAGGATGCGTGGTCTGCAGAATGTCATGCCTTCCCTGGTCGTTAGTGGTGTGCGTGTGTAGCCCAGCCCACAGGTAAAGTACTTGGGTGTACTCATGGATACGGAGCTCACCTGGAACGCGCATGTCTCTCGCTTGCAACAGAAGATTCGGTCACGAACGGCGGTCCTTAAAGCTCTAGTAGGGAGGACGTCTGCAACGCGTGGGGCTCTTCTAGCAGCTTACCGCACCTTCGTTAGAGCATGCCTGGACTATCACCTCCCATTTATTGCAGTGTCCAAGAGGCATTTGCGCTTGCTGCAGACCACGGTGAATGAGTGGTATCAGGGTGTCTGCAGTCGACGTCAGTGGAAGCACTCTGTGTTGAATGTGGTGAGCCGCCCCTTGAAATTAGAGCTGTGGAGCTCCTGGCTGTTTTGTGCATGCACAACTTGAGTAGAGGTGGTGAAGACCCGGTGGGGCGGGTCCTGGCGGACTATCGGAAGCTCAATGAGAAGGCGCGGAGCCTTCTAGGTGTAGCGGGGCATGGTGTGTCCACCCTGCTGCGTGTCTCCGAGTTCTGTTTTGATGTTGGTTGAGCCAGTCCCAAGTGTCCATGGGTGTGGTGTCACGATGTGCTTCAGGTTTTTCGGCATGCCCATGTTGAGTGTGAGGTGTACTGCGATGCGTCCTTCCGAGCAGATTCGCTGCACGGCAGGATTAGTGTATACGTACCCTCTCTGAAGATAAATTTCAAGCGGTCACTCAGTGCAGTGACATCCAGTGTTACGTGTGAGATGGTGGCCATCTCTGTGGCACTGGATGTGGCGCTCGATCTGGAATTGCCATCCTTTGCGATTGTCACTGACTCGATGGCTAGTGTAAAGCAGTTGCAGAGTGCAGTGCAGCATCTGGATGTCACTGATCCGGTGATCTATAGAGTTGGATGGAAATTGTGGATTGCATTGCGGTGCAGTGTTGTCATCCCGCGGTGGGCCCGTGGCCATAGCGGAATTTGTGGAAATGAATTTGCGGATGGGCTTGCTCGAGAGGCGGCTGTGCAAGAGACTACCCCAATTATGCAGACAGTCTCTGTTGCGGCACGACGACCACTGCTACGAAAGTGGCTGCTGCAGTGGTGGCAAAGGGAATGGTCTGAGTGGGATAAGGGGAGAACTCTTTTTAGGGTAAATCCGGTTTGTTCCACTCAGTCTGTGTTGAATGTCTTGAGGTATGCAGAGGCCAAGGTTCTGTCCAGGCTA
This sequence comes from Lithobius niger, assembly GCA_023313725.1. Taxonomy (NCBI): domain Eukaryota; kingdom Metazoa; phylum Arthropoda; class Chilopoda; order Lithobiomorpha; family Lithobiidae; genus Lithobius; species Lithobius niger. The sequence continues at coordinate 11,992 of JAHWFP010099278.1, read as the reverse complement.
CAGACTGGTCATTCGCTTTTGCGAGGGCATCAGTTTCGGTTTGCGTGGGTGGACGCCCCTTTGTGCTCTGCTTGTGGAGTTGAGGTAACGCCTGAGCATTTTCTTATTGTATGTCCACTGTACGCCCGGCACAGAGCCCCTTTATTGCCGTTTATGCGTGACCTGCCGACATTAGAGCTGTTGCTGGCAGCCACAGCAGGACAGAGATCGTTGCGACGTTTGCGCCTCCTGGCCAGGTTCTGCTAAGCAACTGGGGTTCCGGTCTAGCATTTGCTCTAGTGGTATCCGACCCTACCCACCCTTAGTGTCTGTGTGAGCTTGTGTGCAACAGTTGGTACGGTGAGCTGGTCAAGACGACTTGTGAGATGTGTATGGTATAGTAGCGCCATAGTGCCATGATGACTGACGGTAAGGTGTTGTGGTGCGGTGTTGTATGCACATTGAAGGTTATCATGTTGAATAATTGGTCTTGTTGGTTTTGAGATAGTTTAAGATAATTTTAAGTTGAGTAGTAGCATTTGTACATAGGAGCGTACGGTTCGGGACCATGACTTCTGAAAATAAATGAATGGATGAAAGAATCCAAACTGGTGTCGGTGCTGTGATTGTACTGGGGTCTAGCGAATTTGTGCCTTATGAGTGTATGCACATGTTGTATGAGGTTGTTGTTATTGTGAGGTGGGTCTTTGTGTATTCCTGTAGTATTTTTGTATTGGGGCGTACAGCATTAGGCTAGGGCCTCAAATAAATTTGTGACCGAAAGAATCCGTGTTTCAGCTAAACGCGTATAGATTTAAACTAAGGCTGTACCAATACCGAGCTGCCGAGCCGATTTTCGCCAAGCAGAGCATGATCGGCAGCCTCGGTATACCGAGCAGTTATGGCCATTTAACCGAGCCGAGCAGAGCGGCTCACGTCTAGTCTTGGCGCGCGATCCTGTGACGACTGGACCTTGAACGCGAGCTTCATTTTGGCGGATTTCAGTCGGTTATGATGATCTATGCATGGTTCTTGCTGCACGAAGGCTGAAGGACTACCACTGAATTCAATACATTAACTAAATTTACAGGTAATTCGTGCAGATTAACTACTTTTTTTTATGCTTTTTCGGACATTCGCTTTCATATTACGCTTGGAAAGTGCAGCAGTGCATTATAGCGGAAGGCTCTTTTTTAGGCATAACGTGCACATGGTTGCTGGTTTAATACGACTGGAAGTATTGTTACACCATTACGCTCATCTTTGAAACCTGAAATAAGTTAAGAAACTTACCTTCATCAAAAATTGTGTCAACAGCACTAATTTAATTGTTTTGAATGGTCAATTGTTAAAACTTTTATTAGCTGAAAAGTAACTTACCTCATAATAAAATTACTTGTTTTGTTATGATAATGGTTGTTAATGCAGGCTTAATTGACCAGACCAGATATATCGATACGTCATCAATTACAGTGTGCGAAACTAATAGTAGCCTACGGTTGCAGCTACGCCAGGCTGTTTTAGTGAAAAGAATTGTTCTATTTAGAAGCCTGTCTGGCGTTTAGCGATTGCTGCTTCCAGGAATGCTGCCGGTGTGAAAAATGTGAAAATTTGCCAGTGGTAAAATAAAAGGGGAAAATGTAAAAAAAAAAAAACACGAGTATTGTGTGAAAAATAAGGCAAAACGCACTATCGAAGTAAAAAACAATCAAATTATCCGTCTTCATTTTGGGCCCGGAATTACGTAGGCATGTCTGTTGTTAAAACACGAAAAAAAAAAATTGAGTGGTTATTACCGGAATTGCTTTGAATTAGCTTACGCTCTCTTAAGTGAAATTACAGAGAAATTACAATAGTTACTGGAAAAAAAAACAATACTTTAAAGAATTGTGAAACTGGTGTGTATATGAAAACGAAAAAATAGTTATACAAAAATGAAAAGTAGGTATGTCAGAAAAATGAAAAGCGGGTATGTGAAAAATGTGAAAAAAATGAAAAGTAGGAATATGAGAAAATGTGAAAAAAGCTGTTACTCCCGGCAGCATTCTGTGATCAATAAAGGTGCTCGGTTCTGCTCGGCATCACTGATTGGCTCGGTTCTTCTCAGCGTACCAGCCATTTTTTGAGTGCTCGGCTCAGGATCGGCTCGGCAGGAAAAAATGTGCTCGGTGCAGCCTTAATTTAAACCAAACTAAGCTACGTTGCTAACTCGAAATTGACAGCTAGAAACGATAGGATGGCGTATTTATTTCGTAAATGCAGGCTTTCAGAGCTGAGATGAATTGTTTCAAAGTGGCCAGCAACAATCGGCTGCATGCATAAAGCTTTGTAGCATGACGCCATAGCCGTACAAAAGGTACACGGATTACTAACAAAGTGTGCCGTCAAGTGTGCCGTAAAAAAGGGAACCGGTTATATGATTGAAGTTCCACTTTAGTTGTTAAAATGTACACGGATAAAATTTGGATGATTTTTAATTAAAATAATCAAATGTACAATTGAGAAAATTGCATCTGTGCTTTACCTATCATATATTTTAAACGTAAAGCACAACAGCACTTAAACAGATGCAATTTTCTCAATTGTACATTATTTCAATTAAAAATCATCAAAATTTTATCCGTGTACATTTTAACAAGTAAAGTGAAACTTCAATCATATAACCCCCTTTTTTACGGCACACTTGACGTTTTTGTTGGTAATTATTTATTTTAAACGAAACACGTATTACACCCATTGTGTAAATTTAACCAAAACTGGTAAAAGGGGTCGCCAAGTTCCGAATGGTTCGGCCCTTCAAAGGAGTGATATCAACACACCAAAACATTCGCCAAGTTTAATAGTTCGAAGGTTAAATGAAAACTAGAACATTGCTACTTTCCACCTCTTTATAGGCTTTTGGTTTGGTTTTAATTTTGTTGTAATTCGTTTAATTTAGCTAGTTTTGGTGTGTTGATATCATTCCTTTGAAGGGCCGAACCACTCTCAACTTGGTTTACCAAAGCTTTACCAGTTTTTGACTTTGTAATTACAGTCGGTTTATTTTTCGTGAATTGGACGTGAATACAATTTCTTTGCAACATTGTTTAGATTTATCGTGATAAACTAGTGTGTGTCTAGGCACGCACGTCATTATACACGTTCTCATTGTCCGAACTGTGGCTGTCCAATGAGAGACGATGCCGACAATGCTAACAATGGTTATAACAATACTTTCGTACTTACGCGCCCTCCCACGCCATTCCCGTTACGCCCTCAAGCTCCAAACCAAAAAAGGTACGCAGTTCGTATTGTACTGCACCAGGGGTAGCATAAATATAAGAGGACGTGTATATAATGCGCTCCTGACTGCACCCATTCGTCCAATTTCATAGCTGGAAGCCTTCCCGTTATCACGGTGTCGATGAATAATCACCCTACGGAAATTAACATGGGGATGAAGCAGACTGTAGCTAGCTAGTAAGTAAGGAAGTAAGTTTATTACAAAAAACAATTGCAGTATAACAATACAGTATGTGCCCACATCCCACAAGAGCTGAGCCCGCGTGTGGCATGGAGGGTACCATACAAGAAATTATAAAACAAAACATTGTATAAAAAGAAAAAGTCGCAGCAAAACTTTAGTTACAACATGTAATTAATAATAGAATTATTAACTATAAACATAAAACGAATTATAAAATAATGGGAAGGTAATGGACTGACAAGGTAAGACATACTTATTGCGAAAGAAAGTTTAGCTTACAATTTTGAATAACTTTTCTATAGTCAGTGCTTAAGCCAGTAGCCATTTATACAAGGATTTCTTGAATGGATAAATCTCAACAATTTCTTTTAAGTTGTTTGGTATACTATTGTATAGCTTGCTGCCAAGGAAATAGCTGCATTTATGTAATCTTTCTTTATTTACTTTAGGCTGGATAACGTAGTTGTTCGATTCACTCCTAGTGTGGTAGATCGTTAGTATACGAGTTGTAGCATGAGTATTATTCCTCCGAAAACGAGTTATAATTCGATACGCATATAAATGGCGAACTGGCAGAATACCTAGCTGCTGAAAAATAGGTAGCGAATGTTCATTTTGTTTTTTGAAAGTCATTACTCTGACGATCTTTTTTTGAAGCATGATAACTGGAGCAACAGCGTTCATATACGTCCCCCCCCCCCTCCCAGCATGTAACAGAATACTGTAAGTATGAATGACCCATGGCAAAATAAAACATTTTTAGCATGTCAAGTGAGACATGCTTTCTGATATAGTATAATTTACATAACAGAGCCCTAATAACTTTACTAATCTGACTCCTCCATTTTAATGTGTTGTCCAAGGTTACGCCAAGGTATCGTACGTCATTCACTATTTGGATTGGAGAACAATCACACGGCAAGCTTAGCTGCATTGAACAATTATGCATTTTTTAATTATTAACAGTTGGCTCATCTCTCTCTTTCAGTGAAAAATGAATGTAGTTACTTTTAGTAACGTTTAAGGTTAAAAGGTTCTCGATGAGTCAGTTTCCGTTCAAAACGAGGTATTGTTCAATATTTATTGAGGCTTGTATTTTTTTTTAACTGCAAGAAGTGCAGTGTCATCAGCAAAAGAAATAATACTAGAATGAGTATTTAATTTGTAAATATCGTTAATGTAAATCAGAAAGAGGAGTGGCTCTAGAACTAATCCTTGAGGCACTCCTGAGGTCACCAAAAAATTGTCACTAAAATGATTTCCGATTATTGTGCATTGTGATCTGTTTGATAAGTAATCCTTGAACGCGAAGCCTCTGATTCCGTAACAGTCTAGTTTCTGTAACAATCTGTTATGGTTAACGGTGTCGAATGCTTTCATTAAGTCTAGAAAAATTCCCACAACAACACTGTCTGAATCCAGTGTAAGTTTCCATAAGAAAATTTTGGACAGCATCTTCCGTACAACAATTTTTCCGAAAACCGTATTGGTTGTTATGGAGAAGATAATTTTTTTCCAAGAAACCAGTAAGTCTGCTTTTCATGGCCTTTTCGAGGAGTTTTGATAAAATCGAGAGTAATGCAATGGGCCTATAATTATTTGGTTCAATACGACTTCCTTTCTTGAAAATAGGAATAACAACGGTGTGTTTCAGAAGAAACATGCCTCCCCCCCACCCGCGAAGAACGATCAGACCGTATGATCTGGTATGGACTGGTGCCCACTATCATCGCATCCGTTACTCACCCATGGAGCCATGACTCGACTACGAAGATCAGATCATAGACCCCCCCCCCCCTGCTACCATTGCCAAAAAGATGTTTAAGTTTTTTAGTACACTACGAGCATTTAGGGAAATACACTTAATGCCCTGCACCATGCCAGTACCAGGACAAGAAGAAAGAAGGGGGGGGGGGAGGGCGAGATGGGAATATGCCCAGTTAATGTTGGTTTTCCGGTTCCATTGCAGGGTATGCAGCACTGGGTGGGGTGCCACTAGGTGGGGCGATAAAAGTGAATACAATTTTACGTGAAAACAATTTCTTTGCAACTTTATATTTATCGTGATACACTAGTGTGTGTCTAGGCACGCACGTCAGTATACACGTTCTCATTGTCCGAACTTTGGCCGTCCAATGAGAGACGATGCCGACAATACTAACAATGGTTGTAACAATATTTTCGTACATACGCGCCATCCCACGCTATCCTCGTTACACCCCTAGACTCCAAACCATAAAAGGTACGCAGTTCGTATCGTACTGCACCCATTCGCCCAATTTCATGGCTGGAAGCCTTCCCGTTATCGATGAATAATCACCCTATGGAAATTAACATGTGGGGATGAGCGGAGTAGCTAGCTAGTAGCTAGTAGCTAGTAACTAGTAACACATTACAACGTTATTCAGGGTCAGATTTTACATTGAAAGCAGCTTAGCTGGCATAACTACACGAGTTAATTTTTGTGAGGTGGCTCATTGCTCACGATTTCAACACAATTTAAGCTCTTATACCGCATTATTATTTTTCCCCGAGTACCTGAAATGTGCCCTACTATGCTTCAAGATATAAGACACTGACGCTATGGCGTCGCGCTGCAATGGTTTACAACCTCGACATTTGAATTGATGTGATGTTTGTTGTGATGTTTGTTGCCTAGATCACCGAGTTAAATTTATCAAAATCATTGCTTTTAATGAAAATGTGGTCGAGGCAAGATTTGCTTTGAGCTGTGATTCGAGTATCTGTTCATAAATGAAACAAAACCATTTGCCAAAAGATCGTCGAAGTAAATGTTTTCAGTTGCGTTCATTTGATTTAAGTTAATATTGACGTCTCCAATTACAATCAATTGTCAATTGATGGCAAAAAGTCAACTGTGCTGATTTTTTAGGGGCAATGCCGAAGGTGTTGTAGCTGATACGGCAGGCTTTGGTTATGAGCAGGCCAATTAGACTCGCCAACAATCACTGGATTTGAATTAATTTAAGGTAACTTGTTTTGTCACGATTTGATTTGAACCGAATTATAGATGTCACGTCAGCTTCAGGGGCACATTGAGACAAAATATTGGAAGGTGAAAAGAAGGATATTTTCACATGAAAACAGTTTCCAGTCGGAAACATTTTCCTCCTTTTCCCCTTTAATATTGAGGACCTTTTTTCTTTTTTCACCAACACTTTTTCGGGAGTTTAATCAGCCCCATAATTACTAACTTTCAGGCCAACAGGCCAATTCAGCAAAAATTCAAAAAACCCCTACCTCCTGTCAGCCCCAATTCCACCATTTGAACTGATTTGGCAGAATGAAAATTAAAAGTAAATAACGGGAATGGATTTCAAGTAGTAAATGAAGAATACAGCAGTGAATTGAATCGTATTGGTCAGTGCTAAAAGCTTGGTTGGAATTGAATTGCACTCACGAAATTTGAATTTGAATTACTTCTCAATGGAAATTAGTTAGAAATGGAATTGAGCTGACCTGTCATTTAAGCTCAGTTTGCCAGCTCAATGAATAATATCCAACATTGTTGGATTGAAATTTAAGCAATAATGTCTTTATAACTTGCAAGGTACACCATGTGATTGCGCTGTGTTTTCTATTTAATTTTTTTCTGTTACTTCTTCCCAACTATTTGGTCCCTAAACCAATGGTTCCACTAATTCGCTTCCAGTACCTTCCCAATGTCCACACGCTTATAACACTCCCCCTATCCTTATAAAAACCACTAGCAATGCAGCTCAGTAAGTGTAATTCACGCGCATTTCCACCTCACGACAGCCAATAGCAACGCAACTCATGAAATTATAAATAAAGATCATAGAACTTATTTTACCCAGGAGATCTTTGTTTACATATCAGCCGTTATTTTATTTGTAACAATAGTACTGTTGTTTGCACTGTATGCCTAAGACCTCCAAATTAATTTTAACTTCAAACAGTACTTGAATAACTGATGGCACTACTTTGGTACTTTGGTAACTGATGGTAACTTTGCTAGACTAGAAATCTGATTCAAATCTTAAGTGACTCAAACCTGTACCCATGAATGATGGTTTTAACAAAAACTACGACTCCTACAGTTTCTCAAAGGCGCGTTTCAATGTTGGCTCTCGAGGAAGTTACGAAGTATGCTCAAGTTGCCCCTTAACGCCAAGAAGTGGCTTCTCTGCCAAACCATTTGTAAAATATGGTAGCCCTACACATAGCGGGGCATTATTGTGGTAAAGATGAAGAAGTCCAGTGGGCATTTGGTTACATAATAAAGAACAACTAGTCATATCGTTAATTCGCTTCCCTCACTCCATTGGTGTCGTGAGCTATATGCTTCATGTAATTTCTGTGATTCCAAAAGCATCACAAAATCGATATGCTGTTTATTTCGACGCAAACTAATTGCAATTATTGCTCACAGTTCGTCCATCTCATTCGCAGTACGCCTGCATTTCTTCTACATCATTCAAAACGTACGATTGTTTTGTTTGTTCGTCTACTCCTGCTGAAGTAAGCCTCTACGAAGGTGAGAGTAAATGAAATATTGCGAAACTCACTGAAAAGATTTAGTTTACGTGGAAATTGCTTACGTTGCTCGCTCAATCAACGCACTTCTTTGTTTCAAAAACGGAATGTTTGACAACCTTGTAACTCCACGGGTCTGCCTATTTCCGTGAACTCCGAACTTTCGTTTTTAATTTGCAAATGTTTTCAGTGCTCCATGTCGTTTGTTGCTATTTTTTTTTCTTTTTGTTTCTTCTTCATTCGAGTTCTTCATAACAGCCACAGAATTTCGTAATTGTTGAATTTCTAATATTTTATATTTATTCTTTTTACGTAGTACATGTAACCAAAAACATTTTCGATAAAAAGGACCACCTTTACTTATCAACGTGTTAGGTACCAGAATTTTTTATCATAGATGAAATTTATAAGCAAAAATGAAACACTATTTTTTTTAATACATTTTTGGTAAAAATCCACATGAAGAAGGTGTGCAAACAGTAATAACATCAGGGGCCGGGTGCTCTGTGTCACTCACAACATTAAAATAAAAAGTTACAAATTTCGCCATTCTCAAGGGCAAACATAACAGCATCTATATATATATAATTACACAAGATCCGCAACGCAGCCATCTGCAGCAGCCATCTGCAGCGCAGCAGCGAGCAGGACATACGATGCCATCTCCGCCATCTATCGACGGAACGGCAAATTATAAGAGTAGCAGCCAAGGCCCGCTGAGATAGTAGCTGCGCCCGGAACGCAACGGCCAGCAGCGCGAACATACGATGCCATCTACCGACCGAACGGCAAATTAAATGATGGGGGGAGCGAGACGACGCGGAATGAGCAAGGGAAGCGAGCGACTCCTATAGTAAAAAATAAATCGTCCCAAATTTTTCAGCGAGCCCTCCAGCTAAACCATAGTCAACCGCAAATTGTTAAACGCAGATCAAATTATTAGTTTCTAACGTAAGACGTACTATGTAAACTTTCGTTATTAAAAAAAATGTATTTATTTATAATTAATTACATGAACAAATTACATGAATAACAACACAAGGAAAATTAAATAAAGTAAGCAGGCATAGCAAGCAGATTTTGAAGATGCTGATGCTGCTGGTGGCTCGCCCTTTTGAAACTGGGTGCAGGCGACATGGATGGTGTCGTATTTCATCAACAGAGGGCGGTAACACTTTCACTTTCTCTGTTTGTCCTAGCCTCGCTGCTTCGGTCATTACTTCGTAGAACCCACAGCGTTAACACCAGTCCTCTACAAAGTCGATGCCTAACTTGTTTGAGTATTTACAGGCGTTTACTGCCACATTTTATCAAGAATTTGTGTTATTTGTTCTCTTTTGGAAGTCTATCGAAATTTTATGAGTCACTCAGGAATGGTATTCTGTAACGCTGGCTCGACTGAGTCTGCCTAAAAGAAATCTGGCTCCAGTCAAGTTGGAGTCCTTGGAAATACGAAATTCATGATTCACTTCAATCCCTACTCAAGGAACGAAACTTAAAGTCTAGTCCTGAGTCAGCAATCGGAATATGGGCCTTACACCCCAGTTTTGCACAGCCAGTCATTCTATATGGCTGGTTTTACCCATCTTAATCAAAAGTTCATCCGCCTCAGGAAACGTGGAGATGGAGTTCACTGGCTCGCTTCTCCCGTTCCAGGTGGGAGTGGAACGTGTCCTGTTCAAAATAAGCATACCTTTCAACAAGGGTTAAATAAATACGGATGCAAACCTATATACGTTGCCTATTGAACTTAAATGTTGGACTGCCTCAGCGGGGAATTGAACCCCTGACCTTTGAACCCAAATGCCGAGGTCCTGCCGCTGAGCCATACTGACATGGCTCAGCAGTAGGACCTCGGCATTTGGTTTCAAAGGTGAGGGGTTTAATTCCCCGCTCAGGTAGTCTGACATAAACTCCAAAGGCAATGTATATAGTTTTGCATCCGCATTTATTTAACCCTTCTCGTGCCCATTTGGATTTCCGTCCAGTTTAACCTGTCAACAAGTTAACTCGTGTAAGCACACTTTCACTTAGGTCCATTTTCCCAATACTGACTCAAGATTTCGATTCCAACTCCAAACCGTACCTGAGTAGCCAATGGTGTTCTGTAACCTTTCTTAACTCGAAATCTGATTCCAGTCCTGAGTGTCTGAAATTCGTACTCATGAACGAAATTTCTAAATTGCAACAGCTCGTACGTTTCAATATTAGAATCACGAGGAAGGTCCGAACAACAAACACTCAAGTTGCCACTGAAATCAAGGAAGGACATTCCTGCTATACCGCTGTTTATTATGGCAGCCCTACAGTATACTCATGACGGTTCGGCTGTGGCGGTTAGCACCAGCCAGTCCCTTCAGTGAGCATTTCGGAGAGAAAAACAGTGACATCCCCTTTAAAGAACAGTAGTAGCAGTCGATTAATGAAATTAGCGTGTAAAGTGGAATGCAAAGCTGTGCAAATGTATGCACCAAGCTATAGAAGGACGGTAAATGCAAAGTGAATAATTCGTACTTGCCTTCGTTTTACAGCTAAATTTTCCCAAATATTATTGTTAAAAGGACAACCGTGGCAGCCAATGAGGGTTTTTAGTACTTATTTTTAGGAATCGGTCTTTTTATCAATAGATTCTTGCATCTAAATTTTAAAAGAAAAAAAGGCATATTTTTTAATAAATGCGCTCTTGACATAATCCACGGTTCGAAAAAAGTCTACAGAAACCGTAAGTTTCTTTTCCTTTCCGTGCTAAAGCAATTTGCTACATGGTTGTTTCTTTTCCCAACAATTTAGCTACAATTTGCAGTGTTGCATGTAGCGGTCACGTCTCTATTCCTCGACTCGTGCTGTGCATCCATGCAGTAAGAATATAGGTGCTAGCTCTGCAGCAAAAGAAGATGGCTGCTTGCCACCGATAAAAAAGTTGATCATCGACTGCAAATATGGCCGTGTTTCTGTAGTTATGGTGGATTAAATGAAACCACAAAGTTACAATTGAATAAAGTAATTAATAAACAATTCTATTTATTTTGATTGCCAATAAAAATTGGCAGATCAAATTATTATCTTTCTTAGACTTAAGATGTAACAGTTCAATTTTCAGTCAAAATAAAGGTACATATTTGTTCAACTTAATGTGTGTTAAACGTTTTATAAATTGAATGTATCCTAGAGAACTTTACACAAAATAAGCATGCATATATGGTTTCACATTTCGCAGCAGAGGGCTTTTGCTTTTGCTGCGCACCCAGCCTTAACCATGGCGCCAGAAGGAGAGAAGGACAATTTTGCCAAGTATATCCCATCGGAAATTTCTAGGTTCTTTTACATGCCACAATCGACATGAGCACGAGACATCACGGGGCCCTTCTCTTCCCGAAAATGCCAGGAGTGGCTGAGGCCGGATTCGAACCCGGGACCACTGGCACATGAGACGGTCATACTAACCATCAGGCCACTTTGCCCCACAGCACCAGAGGGTGGTAACACTTTCGATATCATTGACTTTCCTCTCTTTTTCAGACATTTGAATAAAAAATGACAGTGGGCTATTAACACCAGTGCCTCCACAAAGGTTTCCTGTTTTGTTACTCCCTCCTTGGATGAATGTTTACAAGTATTTGATAACGTATTTGTCAACAATTTATGTATTATTTGTTTTCCTACGTAAGCCTACAGGAATTCTCTTGAGTCACTCACGAATGGTGTTTTCCAACGCTTGTTCGATTCAGGTTGCCTCGAAAACTCTGACTTAAAGACGGGTTGCCACCAAACGAAAGTTTGCAGAATCTAGCGCTATCTAGTTCTCTCTAGCACTTGCTCGTAGCAAGAAAGAAACGTACAGACAAATATCTTTTAACACAAGGAAGGGCTTTTTTCACAGAGAGTTGTCAGTCTGTGGAATGGACTGCCGCAACACATTGTCAGTGCCTCAGTATTGATAACCGGAAGTCTTCTTTTGACAACATGTGTCCATTTGGACCATTTTACATTTTGCTTGGGCACTAGAGGCTACTCTGCCTTTGCTGTCAC
>JAHWFP010099277.1:35746-52390 GCA_023313725.1 Lithobius niger | reverse complement strand
CCTGGCTATTCAACACCACAGCCGAGAGAAGGCTGTGCTGATGAATACCCAGGGACCGTCAAACCCAAACATTCAGTTCCTGCTGAGAGGAGAGTTTAATAAGTTGCTGCGGGAGAAATGGTGCGCTGGCCTGCAAGTTACGGAGGCTATGGCCTCGCGCCGCAGACGAACGAAAGCAGACGAACGTTCACGACGAAGTAAGCTGTGATGTGGTATCCTGATGAAGACAGTCGTTCTGAGCCCCTCCAACTCCAGAAAATCTGAATGTCGAAAATTTGCAAGGATATTGGAACGGTAAATATCCTTTACTTTGAAATCTAAGCGTACAAAACATAAACATGAACTCGAATTTTCAAAGTAAGCGATGTGACATTTTTTATATTTTTTTATTTGAGAGCTAGGAAAGTATCATAATCCTTTCAATGCCTTGTTCCTCCACCCAGAAATACTGTTATTTTGTTTTTTGGTGTTATACCATTTCCTTTCATCCAACGTACCCCCCCCCCCAAAAGTAATTTTCTTTTAATTTCCCCTTAGTAAATCCCGAAATTTCCTTTTTTTTAGTATTTTTGTTGTTTGTGCGCTGGGAATTGCATATTTCTTTCAATGCCTTCACCCAAGGCATTTCCTACAAATTCGTACTTGGTAAATTCCGAAATTCCTGTATTAGTAATTTTTTTTGTGAGCTAGGAAACAATCATGTTCCTTTCAATGCCTTGTTCTCCACCCAGAAATACTGTTATTTTAGTATTTTTGTGTGTGTGTTGTTTTTTGTTGTTATTTTTTTCCCCTCCTCCACCCCAAAAAACGTAATTTCCTTCCTATTCGTCCTAGGTTTGTTTTTTTATTAGTATTTTTGTTGTTTGTGAGCTAGAAATTCCATAATATTCCTTTCGATTCTTTTCCGTCACCCCCCAACAAAAATAGGTCCGAAATTTTTTTTTTATTCGTAGTTTTGTTTTTTGTTGTTTGCGAGCTAGGAAAGCATCATATTCTTTTCAATGCCTTGTCGTCGCCCCCTCCCCGAAATCCCGAAATACAGTTTTTTTGTTGTTGTTTTTCCTTCCCCCTCACTCACCCGTCCCTCAAAAATGAAGACAGTAATTTCCTTCCATTCGTCCTTGGTAAAACCCGAAAGTCTTTTTTTTATCAGTATTTTTGTTGTTGTTTGTGAGCTAGGAATTGTAAAATGTTCCTTTCGATGCCTTTCCCAATCCCCCCTCCCCCCTCTCCGAAGATAAGGAATTTCCTTATTATTCGTCCTTGGTAAATCCCGAAATAATTAGGCTACGTTTTTTTTTTTATTCTAGTATTTTTTTTATTTTTTTTATTGCAGTTTGAGCTAGAATAGCATCATATTCCTTTCAATGCCTTTTCCGCCATCTAAAATTCCGTTAAAGTTGTTTGTATCGTGTTTCTTGTTGTTACACACATTTCCTCTCACCGCCCCCATAAAACAAATTTCCTCTCACCCCCCCTCCCAAAAAAAAAAAGAGTTAATTCTTTCCAATTCGACCAAAGGATCATGTTAGAAATTATTGAGTTTTCTTGTTAATTATTGCTAATGAAATTGGTACTAAATCGCAGCTAAAAACACAACTAAAACATTGTAGTATCAAAAACAGTTATTATTGCTACTCATTTCTAACAATTTCGGTATATTGTCTTGTCGGTCTAATGGCACTGTCGGTGTTTGTTTTTTCGGGTTTTTGGTCGTCGGTCATGTGTCCGTAGGCTATATGTGCGTCAGTTTTTTGTTTTCGGTCACTTTGTGTCGGTCATTTGTCCGTCGGTGTAGTTAATTTCGGTGAAGTGTCCATGACTCGTTACCTTTACTGAGTTATGCAGTGGTAGATGTTTATCGGCGCTGGTCATAGTTGCTGCGTAGCGGTTTACTTTACCTCAGGCGGTATTTCCCAATGAATTGGGCTCACATGAAGCTAACGATAGGCATGATTAAGTAGCGGCGGAGCAAGCTAAACTAAATCCCTATCACGTGGCCTATCAGCCACTAACGAAGCACACGTCCATTAACGGCAACGGCATGTTCAAGAAGAGAAGGACAACACTGTCTCTGTCATTCTTCTAAGCCTGAGCATGAACACAAAAGGTTCAAAATGTTAAATGAACTAAGGTACGCTATTTACGAAAATTGTCCCTTGATCGTCACAAAATCAAGGTGCGAATTTTCGGTGGATCTTTTTGAACGATCTCCCACCTTCCTCAGGCACTTCGAGCGTTGAATGCCTTCGCACCTTTTTTCCAATACAACTTTTATTTACTATCTTGTTTACCTTTAGTTAGTTACACAAGGCTTAGAACCAAGCAAACGATATATCATTCGTCAGGCATGTGCTGAGTTTTTTGATACGGCCAAAAAGGGTTAAAGGATTCGGATTGCTTGTTGTGGAGCCCAGGGTCAGCACTGCAAATGTGCAAATTACAAATCCAGCACAGTAAAGCTGGGGGTTGGTGATCGTATCAAGTTTTTCAAAATAAGTGAAATTAAAATCATAATTAATTTAAGACATGAAAATAAATAAAAATGGTGGCAATGAGAAGTGTTACTTGAATTACTCATTGCAGATGGTGTTGCATTTGGCCCATCGGTAGGGTGCTTTACAAGCTGACAACCGGCAAAAACTGTATTTTGCCAGCCATCCTGCCTGGCCGGCTGAAAATGGTTTCTTTTGTCTAAGAAAAACATATGTAACCTGTTAATTTTAGCATTAGTTCCCTCGAACGTTGCGTTTCCTCGGAGGCTTTTCAATGCGTTGTTGCCGACGTCGTCGTAGCTCGATTGCGCATGCGCAGGCGCAACCCTCCTCTATAAAAGGGCTTTCGAGCCTTCGTTCGGCTTTATTTTTCCTCTGAATATGTCATTTATTGTCGGTTGGAAAACATACATAACCTGTTAATTTTAACATTAACAGACCAGAATCACGTCAAAGTTAAGTGGCGGGCACCATATGGTTACGAGGCAGCTTCCCCCAAAAAGTTTTACAAACTTCGCACTTTGTTTAGAAAACAAGAGTTTTGGAGAGTTGGATCTCATTCGTGAGACTTGGTGGCTCTTTGTTTAAAGATGACGGTCTTGCTTCCATCTTCTTCATCTGGTCTTCCTTCTGTTTCTGAGTTTTAAAGGGGAGGTGGGGGGGTGGGGCTGGATTACACATCTGGTTGCGATGATTGGGCCCAGACGATGTAGTCTACTGACTTGCTTCGTCGTCTGTTTGAAGTGATGGGATGTGAAGACAAAGCTGTTTTGCCATGATAATGCTACTTAGATGTCCGAGATCGGGATGGAGTTGCGGGGAAAAGAGCACTTGCTTCAAGTCTTGGTCTTGGTGGGGCGGAATGAGCCGGTGTCGGTTCGTTTCCGTCCTGTTGGGTTGAGTCTTGAAACTTAAGTGAGGGGAGGTTGACGTCCTCGTCCGTTTGATGTCCTTCCGACCAGGATGGGATGAAGTCAGGTTCGCTTAGCTTTCCTGCTAGGTGTGGACTGTTTGTTGGTGTGTCGGTTTCCTGTTGGGATTCGTGGGTGACCTCTGACTTAGGCTCTTGGCTGACCAAATTCAGGGTGAATTCGAGATTGGATGGATCCAAAAAAGCTGACAGTTCGGCTAAGGATGGCATCGAAGGGTTGAAACACTGCTGGCGAAGGGTACTCCGATGATTATGTTTCTGTGGTTTTGGAGTTTCCCCTTTGAGATTATGGTGAGACAGGAACAAATGGTGAGCTGGATGGTGGCAAATGAGGAGCTTTTTCCTTGGCATCCTGGGTTTCATCTTTTCCTTCAAGGATTTGATGCAGAAAGTTCCTCACGTTCCATCTTTACTTTGTGGTATTTTGCTCTGATTCTGGAAGCCCTCTGTTGCGCTTCGATCTTCCTCCATTGTTTGAGTTTGATTCCAACGCAAACGGGGCAAGGCTTGGTGAAATTCACAGTTCGTGTGGTTTTGACGCACGCAGTGCGGGTATCAAGTCAGCCTTTGTTTTGTAATCAGGGACATCGGCAACTCCCAGGATCACTCAATACTGGTTTATGTCCAGAGAAGACGTTTGTTTCGTCCTAACAAAAATTATTTTTGAGAAACGGGCAAGAAATGGCTGATGTTGATCTGTGTCCCTTTTTTTTTGGCAGGCGGTTTCTCGGTGTAGATTCACAGTGTTGCTGTTAGAGCTGTCTTCGTCAAAATGTTCCAATTGGTTGAAGTGAGGTGGTAAAACTGGCCTTCAGGTTAGTGGCTGGGTGACAGCAGGGTTTTCATTTCTGTTAAGGGCTTTAGTGTTTAAGAAGTTCAGGATTGATGCTGCGGGGTTTGGTGATTTCCCCTGGTGACGTTTAGAAACTCAGATCAGGGACCTCGACTTCAATGACGGATTTATTGTCACTTGATTTGTGACTGCTGTCTCGGTTCGAACTGGGATTATGACATCCGTTCGATGAGTATTAGTTGAGTTTTCGTGGAGACGTGACATTTGATCTAGTGCTCGTCATTCCGTCTTCGCCTGAGAATCTCCGCATGGAAAGATGGCTCGACTTCGTTGTTCCGTCTTTGGATAGGACCCTTGTTTCGAAGGTTGATATTTTTTTTCTTTTTTTGTCATTCCACCTTCGGTTGAGGGTCTTCGGTTTGGAGGCAGGTTTGACCTGCGCTGTTCCAGCTTTGACAGTGGCCTACACATTGAAGGCCAGTGCGAATTTTGGCAGCCCATCTCCTGTTGGGGGTCAACACAGCGAAAGCTGAATGAGCATTCGACATTCCGTCTTCGGTGAAGGGACTCCGCACTGAAGGTTGGCTTGACATTCGTCAATCCGTCTTCGCTAGGAGCTTCCGCTCTGACAGCTGGTTTGATCTTCGTTTCGCCATCCTCGGCTGAGGTTTATTGCAGCGATGGTTGGGTCGATCTTCGTTATTCCGCCTTCGGTTGAAGGTCTTCGCATTGAAGGGCGGATCGACTTATGTCGAGCCGTCTTCGGGGCAACCATACTGAAGGTTGGTTGAATCTTCATTGTTCCGTCCCCGGTAGGAGTTCTTTGCAGTGAAGGCAAAGTTGATCTTCGTTATTCATGCTCAGATTGGAGGTCAGATCGACATTCGTTATTTTGTCTTCGGGAGGGGCCTTCATGAGGGCCGGTTCCATCTTCGTCAATGCGCCTTTGTCTGCGTGTTATGGTAGCGAACGCATGTGCGACCTTCGTCACTCCAACTTCGGTTGAAGATTTTCGCCTTGAATGGTGGGTCAGCCTTCGCCGATCCGTCTTCAGGTGGGGCTACCACCTTGATTGCAGGTTGACCTTTGTCGTACCGCCTCCAGCAGGGGTTCGTTGCAGCGAAGGCAAGGTTGATCTTCGTCATTCATGCTCAGATTGGAGGTCTTCGCATTGGAAACCAGATCGACATTCGTCGTTTCGTCTTCAGGAGGGGCCTTCATGACGGCCGGTTCTGTCTTCGTGAAATGCGCCTTCGTCTGCAGGTTATGGTAGCGAAGGCATGTGCGACCTTCGTCACTACGACTTCGGTTGAAGGTCTTCGCCTCGAATGGTGGGTTAGCCTCCGTCGGTCCATCTTCGGGTGGGGTTACCACCTTGGATTAATGCAGATTGACCTTCGTCGTAACGCCCCCGGCAGGGTTCGTTGCAGCGAAGGCTGGACCGATCTTCATCAATCCGAATCGGATTGGAGGTCTTCGCACGAAGGCTAATTCGACTTTCGCCGTTTTAATCTTCGGAAGAGGTCTTCACTCATAGGGTCGGTTCAACCCTCGTCCTTCGAGCTTTGTCAGCGGGTTATTGCAGCAGGGTAGGTAGGCGCGACCTTCGTTATTCTGTCTTCAGTTGGAGGTTTCAACATGAAGAACAGTCTGGCATGTAAAAATGTTCCGTTTTCAGCAGGGGCCTTCACACTGAAGGTCGGTTCGACCTTCGTCGTCTCGTCATGGGCTGGGGAGCATCGTGGCGAATGATGGCACAGCCTTTGCCCTCTTGCCGTCAAATGAAGGTCTTCGTTTAGAATGTCAATTCAACTTTACTCCAACAGTCCATGGTTGGGAGTCCTGTAGCACCAACGTCAGTTTGGACAGAGGGTGCGCAGTGTAGCGTACGACGGGCGGCTTCCCCTCCGTGCAGGTTGTGGGCTTCAGCAACGTAGATGACTTCACACACCATCCGGTTTCCCATTGTACACAAGAATGGTGGCTCGGGTGACCGAAAAAAGAAAGAGTGCCGAATGGCGACGGTAGATCGCTGTAGAGTAGTTGCCGAGAGTCCCGAATGGCGAAGGCAGGGTGGGTTGGCGTTGTCATGTGAGGCGAACATCATTCATTAGAGGCTTTGGTCGAATCATCCTCCTCCTGGAGGTCCGGAGACAGGACGCACATTGTGGAAAGAAGAGGGTTGTCTTTTAGTTTCACCTTTGCTAGGCGGCAAAAGGATGAAGAGACTCAAGTGTGGGAACCATGAATGAGACGGGCGCAGGAAGAGATGAAAACGTCATCTGTCTTGAAAACTTTGATCAAAATGCGAATTTAAGCTACGATTGAGGTGGGCAGGAAGAGTTGAAAATGTCATCCGGCTTGAAAACTCCACTCAAAATGTGGGTTTTAGCCACATTTTAGATGAGCGGTTGAACAGACTACAGTCGTCTTTGATTTCCACTCAATACGTGGGGTCAGGCCATGGTCGAGACGATCTAGAAGAGTTGAAAATTCCAACCATCTTGAAACACCGCTCAAAACGTGGGTTTTAGCCATGATTGAGAAGAGCAGTTGAATGGACAGAGACAGTCGAATTTAATTTTCACTCGAAACGTGGAGTCTAGTCACGGTCGAGACGAGCTGGAAGAGTTGAAGACGTCCTCCATCTTGAACTTCACTCAAAACGTAGGGTTAATCCACGATTTGAGACAAGCAGTTGAATGGACAGTGACAGTCGATTTTGATTTTACTCGAAACATGGAGTTGTCTAGCCACAGTCGAGACGAGCTGGAAGAGTTGAAAACGTTCTCCATCCTGAACAACACTCAAAACGTAGGGTTAATCCACTATTGAGACAAGTGGTTGTATGGGCAGCTACAGTCGTCTTTGATTTTCTCTCGAGACGTGGAGTCTAGCCATGGTCGAGACGAGGTGGAAGAGTTGAAGACGTCGTCCGTCTTGAACTTCACTCAAAACTTGGTTTTAATCCATGATTGAGACGAGTGGTGGAAAAGACAGCAACAGTCAGCACTAAAATTTGTTGGTTGTACGCATAGCCTAGCTATAGTTGGTTCTTCCCAGCAAAGAATTTATTTGTATTATTCATATCGTTGGTTAAAATATCATTTGAGACTAAAATGTACTGTACTGTCTCCCAGTTCAGGAAAGAGCGAGGGAAAAGCCTGGTCGGCAATTACGCACTGTTTGCCTGGAGAATGAAACATCCGGCTTATCGAGCGCTCTAGCCTGGTGGGGACTAACTTCCGGTTTAGGATGGGGCGAACGCTCACTCGCGTTCTGGGGTCGATGCAGGCAGCATGGGCTGCAAACCGCAGTCATGTTGTAAAGCCATAGTTATGTTTTTTTAAGCCATGTGGTCAAGTGTTTGTAACTCTCAAAATGTCGCTGTTAAATATACAGTTGAACTTTAAGTATTCTTCTGGAACTTCTTTTGCACGGTAACAGTAATTTGTAGGACTAGGAATTCGCTGGAGTAACGCGGACAATTTTCCTACAGTGGTAGCAGAGCGAGGTTTTGTGAAACGGACGTTTGTAAGACATGCATATTATTTTGCCGATAGTGTCGTCGTTCATTTCAAGAAGGAGTCTTCCAGAATTCCGGTATGGTAACCTAACATTAACATTTTGGTGGGACCATTTAACGAGGGACAAATTTGTTCAGTTTTCCGTCGTAGCGAAAACCCCCGTTATAACGAACTGGTTAGGCCTATCGTAACGAACGCTAGTCGTCCAGTCATAGCATTGGCTTTTGTGCTCGCAGCATTGAACTATTTTACTAACGGTGCTTCAAATAGAACTCGATATGTTGCGTATTTTGTTAGTAGCAAAACCAAAACTTATAATTAAATTAAACCAGTGACAAGAAACCACGTGGATTTTGACAACCCTCGCCATAACGACATCGACAGCGTTAGTCTGTCGCGGAGCTCAAATGCATTTCGACAAATGCAGGAAATATTCCAGTGCACTCATTAGTCATAGCAAAGTAATATATTTATGTAATATATTAGAACTTAATATATTTATACATATTTATGGAAATATATATTTATTTGTGGTATTAGACATTGAGACAAATGAAGGCAGCTCTGTGGTCCGTCTTGTGTAGCGTAATTTTGTTCGCAAATATGACGAGTGACGGGGGCTCAATTGCCATTCCAAAATTAATTGTGAACAATTATGAATCTTGGAAAAACAATTGTCGTTTTCTACTCCAAGAAAAGGGGTTATGGTCGTTTGTGGACCAAACTGAACCGGCGTTATCTGCTTCAGCCTCAGCAAAGGAGAAGGACAGATACAATCATCGCAAGAGTAGGGCCATGGCAATAATATGCCTTAATGTTGAAACACGAATGCAGGATGTCATAGGAAACTTGTCTGATGCATATGAAGCGTGGGAAAAACTCAAAACTATTTTTGAACCAGTGTCTAGGGCTCGTGAGGCTAGACTTAGAAGTGAATTCTTTGCTTTACAATTAGAACAGAATGAGCCCATGGCATTATTTTTGGCTAGAGTTGAAAAAAAGGCAGCTGAATTAGCTGATATTAAGGCACCACGTACAGATACAGAAATTGCATTCCAATATTTAGGAAAATTGCCCGAAGAATACGAGTACACTGTCCAACAGATCTATCACTGGAAAGATGCAGATGTCATTCCTTCAAAGGTTAGGGAGCAACTTCTAGCAGAATACTCTAGATTAAAAATGAAGCAGCCAACTGCATCAAATGTGATGGCTTCAGATGATCCCGAGTTCGCGAAAGCATTCACTATGTTTCAAAAAGTGTATAAACGTGCGCCATCTCGTGAACAACAAGTAGGCTTACAATTTCGTCAAGGTGGAAACTCCACTCGTGCGTGCTTCAATTGTGGTGAAAAATCACATATGGTTAGGGCCTGCCCTCATCTAACATCTCAAGCAAACGAGAAAACCCCAAGTAGCAGTAGAGGCAACTCTCGACGTGGTAGAAGTAGGGGAAGAAATAGAGGGGGTCCATCCAGCATTAACGACCGGGCCGGCAGTTTCTATGTTGGTATTGACGAGCAGATCAATTCTTCAGCAGTGTGTGTGGAAGATGCAGATTTTACCCCCAGTGCGCAGATTCTTGGAAAAGTAACACAAGGTGATCCCAATTGGTACCTGGATTCCGGTGCTACGCACCACATATGTACAAATAGAGATTGGTTTATTTCACTTGCAACAGTGCAAGATAAGCAAGTTTGCCTTGGTGAAGGCGCATCAAAAATTGTTGGTATAGGGCAAGTGACCATTCAAGTAAAAGTCGGTGATGTTACATGTACTATTGACTTACAAAATGTTTTGTATATTCCAACCTTTTGCAAAAATCTCATAAGTGTTGGTTGCATCGATAAGTCTCTTTATCACATTGACATTTTTCAGGGACATATGAGTGTGTATTTACATAATGCAAATGAATGCCTACTGTATGGCAAGCGAATCGCAAACAAGTTGTATTGCGTATGCAATGTTGCGTCTCATAAGGTTAAACCAAAATATGTGAATGGAGCTGTAGCTTGTACATCTGACTCGAGTAAGAGTTCCTTTGGATTAAGTAAGAATAAGAATCAAAAGGGGGACTTTAAACGAAGTAGTGAAGTCGATAAGATTAGAGTAGATGATAAAGTTAAACCCAATAAGTCAGTTTCAGTGGAAACCTGGCACTCGAGGTTCGGTCATCAGCACAATTTGGGCCTGATAAATTTACAAAACTCCAAGGTTGTACATGGAATACAAGTGGGAGTGAAGCCTAAATCTCCTCAGTGTGAAGTATGCAAGGTACCCAAATCGACTAGGGCTAGTTTTAAGGGTATTGATGCTATACAGAGTAAGAAGCCCCTCGAGCTCCTTCACATGGATGTTTGGGGACCAAGTCGCACGGTATCCTTGGGTAATTGTAGATATGTGCTTACTATAATTGATGATTATACTCGTTATGCATGGGTGTTTCCGATCGCTAAGAAAAGCGACGTATTTCAAACTTTTGTTGACTTTCGTGCAAGAAGTGAAAGACAATTCAACCTCAAAATTGTAAATGTCCGCACGGACCGAGGTATGGAATTTTGTTCAGGTGAATTTTGTGTTATCTACGTAAGTTGGGTATAAGATACCAGCGAACCAATGCCTACTCACCAGCTATGCATGGAATCGCTGAGCGATTTAACCGCACGATGATAGAAGGGGTACGTGCAATACTTCACGAGACGTCTCTGCCACGAAATCTTTGGGCAGAATTTGTATGTACATTCACCTACCTAAAGAATAGGTCCCCTCACTCAAAATTAGGCTTTAAGGTCCCTTATACATTATTGTTTGATCGAGGTGTATCAGTCAGACATTTACGAAGACCTGGTGCAATGTGTTATGTAAACTTCAACAAGCCGGGAAGGGATAAACTCGACGTTAAAGCATGGGAGGGGTTATTCATTGGCTATGCAGTTGACACGGTAGGATATAGAGTGTGGAATCCCCAAACTAACATGATTGTTGAAACTAAACATGTAAAAGTAGATGAGGATAAGTTATGGGGAAAGGAGAAAAGGTCCTTGCAGTATAGGCCTAAGAGTGTTCTTAAACCCAGCGAAAGTTCAACTAAATTTAACTATGAAAAGGGAATTAGTTCTGGTACAGAGTCAGAATCAGATGGTAATTCTAGTGTAGAATCAGAAGCAGAAGATAAGACTGAGGGCCCAGTAACCATTGAAGAAGTTCCTCCACAGCCAATCATTCGTAGTAATAGTGTAGGCTCATCCCCCAAATTGGCTCCTTTAGATTATAAGAATTGGAGAAGGGAAGAAGTAGTCCGTAAGACGAGGCAAAGGGTAGGTAGGATAGATGTGTACTATCGCACCCCAGATGGAATTACATTCCGCAGTGTTAATGATATCAAAAAGTATTGTGTAGAACAGGGATGTCAGTTTGAACCAGTGTTCGATTTTAGGGGTAGACGAACACCTGATCCTGAAAATGTATCCACTAGTGAAAGGGATAGTCCTGTTGATTTCAGTGATGCCGAGGCTTACATGTGTATTGTTGAGCCAAGTAACTATGAGGAAGCCATTGCCTCTCCTCAAAAGTATGAATGGAAAAGGTCCATGGAAGACGAAATTGAGTCTTTTAAGAAAAGAGAAGTATACAAAGAGGTTAATGTAACTCATGATATGAAGGTACTGGGATGTAAGTGGATTTACAAGGTAAAACAAAATACCGACGGAAGCGTTAAGCGTTTCCGCTCCCGACTAGTAGCTCAGGGGTTTCGTCAAGCAAGCGGTGTTGATTTTGACGAAGTATTCAGCCCGGTTGTAAATTTTGTTTTGGTCAGATTCTTTTATGTATTATTAGTATCCATTATGAAGTGGACAAATGTTCATTTGGATATTAAGTGTGCGTACCTTTATGGTACATTAGATTGCAAAACCTTCATGGAAATCCCTAAAGGATTCAAAACTGTATTTAACCATGGTAAGGTGTGGCTATTGCAAAAAGCCGTATATGGTCTTCACCAAAGTGGGAGACTATGGTGGGAAGAACTTGAAAAGACATTAGTGATGATAGGATTTTCTAAGTTCTTGGGACTTAACTGTGTTTATCATTTTGGATTAGATGCAGTTATATTATTTTATGTGGATGATTTGCTTTTGTTTGCCAGAAACGAAACTATTAGAGCAAATATAGTAACGTTGCTTAAGTCCAAATTCGAACTCACGTCTTTAGGAGAAGTAAAAAACCTATTAGGTGTTGAATTCCTAAAAGTTGATGGCAAGACAGTAATTCATCAACAGTCTTACATTTCTAAACTCGCAAAGAGGTATGATGTCGATGAAACGTGTAAGGTACGTGTACCAGTACCGGCTGGTACTTGTGTTCAAAAGAAGCGTGACGAAAATGAGACGAGTGTAAATTTCCCATACAGGTCACTTGTAGGAAGTTTGTTGTATGTAGCTTCTAGAACAAGGCCTGATATTCTGTTGAATGTTATAATATTATCCCAATATAACAATGCCTTTACGCCCATTCATATTCGCTTGTTGTTGAACGTATTGCGATACTTAGTCAGTACGAAACATTATGCTATCGATCTTTCAAGTGTCACAGGATCTGAATTGTATGCATATGTGGATGCATCTTGGGAATCCAATAGAGACGACCGGCGTAGTTTCGGTGGGCACATTGTATTCTTGGGTAGTGCACCTATTTTGTGGGGCTGTAAGAAGCAGAGTATGGTGTGCCTCAGTACAATGGAGGCAGAATTCATTGCAATGATTCCGGCAGTAAAAGAATTGCACTGGTTACACAGTGCATTGTCAAATTCAGTATTAGCACCATTGGCTACAACACCAAAATTGTACTGTGACTCACAATCTGCCATCCACTTTACTAGGAATGAGGTAGAAAACTTGAGGTCAAAGCACATTGACATTAAATATATGTTTTTGAGGGATTGGCTACGAAAGCAATATTTCTGTTTGTATAAAGTACCGTCTGAACTAAATGTTGCAGACATGCTGACGAAATGGCTGAACCCAGGACGGCTGAATAGGCTATGTTCAGCGGTGTTCTATAATTGTGACTCATAAGTAATGTACTAAATTCTGTAGCATTGTGTTTGCATGAGAAGAATGGGAGGGTGTGTTGGTTGTACGCATAGCCTAGCTATAGTTGGTTCTTCCCAGCAAAGAATTTATTTGTATTATTCATATCGTTGGTTAAAATATCATTTGAGACTAAAATGTACTGTACTGTCTCCCAGTTCAGGAAAGAGCGAGGGAAAAGCCTGGTCGGCAATTACGCACTGTTTGCCTGGAGAATGAAACATCCGGCTTATCGAGCGCTCTAGCCTGGTGGGGACTAACTTCCGGTTTAGGATGGGGCGAACGCTCACTCACGTTCTGGGGTCGATGCAGGCAGCATGGGCTGCAAACCGCAGTCATGTTGTAAAGCCATAGTTATGTTTTTTTAAGCCATGTGGTCAAGTGTTTGTAACTCTCAAAATGTCGCTGTTAAATAAACAGTTGAACTTTAAGTATTCTTCTGGAACTTCTTTTGCACGGTAACAGTAATTTGTAGGACTAGGAATTCGCTGGAGTAACGCGGACAATTTTCCTACAAAATTCACTAGACACGTGGGGTCAGACACGGTTGGTGCAAGCTGGAGTAGTAGAAAGTGCCAATCGTGTCAACTCGACACGAGGCAAGCCTGATTGTTCAGATACCGCAAACAGGAAGAACGGGCGAAAGCTTGATGCAAGACAGATGCAGCAGCGGCTAGCAGCACTCTTCGTTGAATTTCGATTGGATGATCCTTCAACCAATCAGAAGATGCGATGCGAAGAACAGACTTTCTGGACGAAGATGAAATTGGGCGACAGCTTGCCTTCGCATGATGTCAAAGGGCGAGAGCTGGTTTCGTTTTCAATGGTTTGCGTAGGTTTCGTTTTGGCTGGTAATTTATTGGTTGACATTTAGCCAATCAGTTGACTGGAAGAATTTCGGGCGAAAGGTGGGAAACGAAGTGGCGTGGACACGCTGTGGAGGAAAAATGATGCCGAAAAAGGCGCGAAAGCGCTTTTATAGAGGAGGGTTGTGCCTGTGCATGCGCAATCGGGTTACGACGCCGGCGGCTACAACGCACCGAAAAGCCTCCAGGGAAACGTAACGATCGAGGGAACTAATGCTAAAATCAACAAGTTATGTATGTTTTCTTACCAACAACAAGAAAGTAGGAGATAGTCCATAATATAAGAAAGAATTTTTGAAAACAATATTAAATTGCTTTATATATATATATTTTTTTTTAATATTTTGGTTAGAGTTTAATAGTATAGACTTTTACTCGACTATTTTGAGTATCTCTAGTTATTAAAAGTCGATACCGTATATTACTGGTAGTAGTAGGTGCCCTTTTCAGTTATCACTTTTAAAAGCAATTCTTCAACAACCAGTTTTGCTTTGCCAGCGTGTTTGTTTTCACAAATTCGGTTTATTATCCAAGCAACTTTGAGTTAAGCTAGTTTCAAATGTGTCAATGAAATTTAGGTGCTGCCAATGATAGGTATTTCTTATAAAAAGTTTATTCTTGGAAATTCAAGTCTGGAAGAGATACTTACCCACTTCATTTAAGCCTTTCTCTACATTAATAAAGGATATATATATTATATATGCAAATATATAAAATTAATATAATTAAATTAATATAATATATAAAATTAATATATAATATTAAAGGCAATATATATATAAATATCCTTTATAACGCAACTAAATAACAAGTTAGTATTAAACACAAATCACTAAACATTTAAATGTTTAAAAGTTTAATTGTTACAACCCTACTCCTGAATAAGTCCCCGTACAGAAAGTAAGTTTAATTTGTTTTTTACTAATATTGAGATTTTTATTTGGAACATACCATACTTCATTACCTCTAGCATAAATCAACCCTATGGTGGAGGGATATCATTGCCCACGTGAGAACAGGAAAATACTAGACAAAAAATAATAGCCAGCAAGTACTAATCAGGATTAATAAAATACTTCATAAATCTCATAAATGGGGTGATTGCATGCCCCCCCCCCTTGAGTTTGCATATGAATTTCTCACAACTGAATTCACCAGCATCTGAAGAATAATTCCATACACTGAAACCATCTTACCTGATTCGAAATGACTACACGATGTTCGTAAAATCCAGGAATCAACTGAAAACGACAAAATTCGCCACAGAATCCACGCCCAATGGTTCCTCCTCCAATCCCTCCAATCGGAACACCTGCACATAAAAGTTTTTATTACATGTCAGTTGGGGACGTTTGTCATGATCAACTCAAAAAAGCAGTATTAATGAAAGTACGTATTATCCTACCATAAATTTGTTGTAGAGTTAGAGTTTTAATTCCATCTATGAATGGCTTTCTTTTCTGCATTTTGATTTTTAAATACCAAACTAGGTACCTGAAAAATAAGAGCAAGTTAATTGGAGGCATTAGAAATACAAAAATTTTCAAAAAATGTTGAAATATGAACGTTTTTATCTAACATACTGTCCCTATGAAATAATGTGTTTTGGTGTTGCATTAACCTTCTTCTTCGTAGCAATCATTTAAGCACAATTTCAAATAAATAAAAGTTATCAAGGACCGCGGTAGCGGTCCTTATGTAAGCCTTAGCATGAACTTCCATGTTAAACGTCAAACTTTGAACTCTTAGCCCAGAATTGACATAGACCAACGAAATTCGGTATTTGGGGTCGTGTCATAACTATTTCACCACATTACAAATTTTAATGACAACAATTAAACCGTTCGGCGTCCACAGCATGGTCATTTCTTGTTGTTGTTGTTGTTGTTGTTGGGACTCTTTGCCCTCACCTGGAGACCGAACCACTGAACCGATTTTCAAGTTCTATAGCTTAAAACGTAGGTATGGACAAGGCTTAGGGCCTTTCGCAGGCTATTTTAACGTAACTACAATATTCTTGACACAGAAAGCCAAATGGGCCAAAAGTTTTGCTCCCACCAAGAGATCGAACCAATGAACCGATTTTCAATTTGTGTAGCTTAAAATGTAGGTATTAACACCGACCAGGGCCTTTTGAACCTGATTTTGATGTGACTGCAGTATTCTCGTCGACTGAGCAATTATTATTACAGAGCACTGGGCAGAAATCATTAATGTTGCTGTTGGGACTCTGTCCTCGCCTGGAGATCGAACCACAGAACCGATTTTCAAGTTCTATAGCTTAAAACGTAGGTATGGACAAGGCCTAGGCCTTTCGCATGCTATTTTAATGTAACTACATTATTCTTGACACGGAAAGCCAAATGGGTTAGAACTTTTGCTCTCACCTAGAGATCGAACCAATGAACCAATTTTCAATTTGTACAGCTCAAAATGTAGGCATTACCACCAATCAGGGCCTTTTGAACACGATTTTGATGTTACTGCAGTATTCGCATCGGCAGAGCAATTATTATTATAGAGCACTGGGCAGAAGTCATTAAGGGGAGTAACAAACTTTTGCAGAAAACATAAATTTGGTACACAAGTCTTTCTTAACAGTAAAAATCGAACCAGCCATGGACCCCAATGAAATACCCAAAGTGCCATCAGTGCCCCTCCCCCCCTCCCTCCCGCCCCAGAACCTCCTCGTGATGCCTCCCAGGGGTTTAGGCAACAAATTCTTACAGTGATTACAGTGTTCTTTTCTGTGTTATTCTTGCTAAAACAAGAAAAAAAAATAAGGGATATTAGTATTAAAAAACGCTTAAGCGTATAAAATACGGATGTAAGCCTTAAAAAACTTAAAGCCCTAAAGGAACAGATATTAGAAAAAGACATGTAAGCCATCAGTGTCGCACTAATACGTGTAAAAGAATCTCCAGCGACCCAAAAAACAAGCTGGA